>PVJS01003356.1:0-55862 GCA_004027185.1 Glis glis
AGGGAGAGAGAGAGGGAGAGAGAGAGAGAGGGAAAGAGAGTGAGAGACAGGGATTGAGAAAGAGAGGGGGAGAGAGAGAGTGAGAGAAAGAGAGAGGGAAAGAGAGAGTGAAAGAGAGAGAGAGGGATTGAGAAAGAGAGGGAGAGAGAGAGTGAGAGAGAGAGGGAGAGAAATTGAGAGAGGGAAAGAGAATGAGAGAGAGACAGGGATTGAGAAAGAGAGGAGAGAGAGAGAGAGGGAGAGAGAAAGAAAGAGAGTGAGAGAGAGAGAGAGGGATTGAGAGAGAGAGGGAGGGAGAGAGATTGAGAGAGGGAAAGAGTGAGAGAGAGGGATTGAGAGAGAGACAGAGAAAGAGAAAGAGAGTGAGAGAGAGAGAGTGAGAGAGAGAGGGGGGAAAGAGAGAGAGAGAGAGAGAGAGAGAGAGCAGGTGCTCTGCTCTCGCATCATAGAGGCCGGAAGCAAGAGAGAGAGCAGGGGGAGGAAGGACCGTATATCATCCCCAAGGCCACACCCCAGGGACCAGGTCACACCTCAGCAACTAAACCCCGCCCCAACATGGCTGCCTTGTTTCTGTGAGGTCTGGGGGAAGTTCTAAATCCAAACCATAACAGACAACCTCTGGTAAATGCTGAACACGTATGGAGAGGGTGGGCACCGATTCTTCTCCGATCCTAAGTGGAAGGCACTAGGTCTCTCGCCGCTAGGCACAGTGCTGGCTGTAGGGGTTTGTGGAGGTCCTGGGGAATGCACACGCTCCTTCTATTCCTGCTTCGATGAGCCCTCTCATCATGAACGGGTGCCGAGTATTGTTGGATGCTTTTTCTGTGTATATGGAGATGACTTTGTAGTTTTCTCCCTTTATTCTACTAATATGATGCGTTACATTAACTGATATTAATTGATGTTTAAATCTTAGGCCAACCTCCTACTCCTGGGCTAACCGCTTGGTCACGGTGTCTGACCCTCCTCACACATGACTGGAATCAGAATATTGACATGCGTTGGGGCTCTCAGGATCTAGATTCACATATGAGGAGTTTTCTTACGATATTTTGTTCAGAAATACTGGCTTCCTGAGAGTTTGTAAAGGATTACCATGTTTCTTTGTTAAATATCTGATAGAATTCACCAGAGAAGATCTTTATTTACTAATTCAAGTTTGACTACAGCAGCAGGAGGAGCGCGTGTGAACCGCGGCGACGCGAGCTCTGTCGCGTCTCCTGCTCCAGCCTCTTGGGCTCGACGAAAGCCGATGAGCGTCACTGTTCTGCGGCTCCAGTGACTTAGCACTCGGCGATGCCGCTGTTTGAACTGGTCACTGCTGGCGCTTAGGAACAGGCCCCGGGAATTTTCCAATCTTGCAGCTCAAAAGCACTGACTCTCAGGTTCATACAGACACAAATGGAAACTGCCAGAAGCTGAGACCCAGGAGGCGCGTCACATCTGGGGCTTCAGAATCGACAGGCAGCCGGGCCCAGCGTGGCTCTGCTAATAAACCCGCTGTTTAAACAGTTGAGTGTCTTGACCTCCGAGCGCCTGGGTTTCTTCTTGTATGCTGAGCGGCACCTATCTCTCGGGCAGTTGTCTGCATCAATTGAATCAACTCTGCATTTGTTTTGTCGTGTGCACCAGCGAACCCTGGTGACCAGGGGTCTTCTTATGACCTTCAAGTGGAAGTCGCGGAAGCCAGGGCCTGAGCAGGGGCCCAGCTTTTCTCTGGAGACTTTTCTGGTGGGTGTGTGGCCGCAGGCTCACTGTCCCAGCTCCCTGCAATGCTGCTCCCTCCTCTCCCCCGCCCCATGCCCTGCTAAGGACCCACTGTCCTGTGCCCCCTGCCCCAGAGCCCACACTGACCCCTCTGCTGGCGCCCCTTCCCTGCTCTCTGTCCGAGGACCAGGTGCCTCCTCGGGTCTCTAATTACACAGCATGTCCTCCATGGTACAAGGCCACCTGGCCCTCACATGCTCGTGTGTGTTCCCTGCCGAACGTCTCCCACCTCCAGCCCTGAGTGCACAGTGTGTGAGGCTCTTTCCATGAGCTCCGACAGAGCTCAGCTCAGGTGTCCACAGCCGGACCTGCAGCCTCGGCTGAGCCTGCTGCCCACACAGCACCGTCCCCGCAGCGCCACCAGCCTCAGCCTCTTTCTCACATGAAACGCTCAGCACCACCTGCCCTCCGGCCTCCTTGCACACCGCGCATGGCAGGACGTCAGCCACGCTGCTCCTTAAATGTCTGCGGGACCCAAGCAGGCGGCCTCAGCTCTGGCGTGTGAGCCACTGTGGGGTGGCTCGTTGTCTACACAGCCTGCTGACAGTGGGCTCAGGCTGGTGCTCAGCTGAGACATGCAGCTCCACTGTGTTCCCGAGGGAGTCCAGCCCTCTGCTTGAGGGTCCACTCACCCTTTTTTCCAAGCAACCCCCGCCTGGCCTCTGCAGCCCTCCCTGCTACTGGACAGCTTTCCAGCCCCTCTCTCCACCTGTCCAGGTGTGTGCACGCCCCAGACTCCCTAACCCCTGCCACCCACAGCACCCAGTTACCTGCTGTGTGTCTGCCTTCCGGTCCCCCGTGAGCGTGAGCCAGGAGTGAGCCTGTGGACGGTGCCGGACACTGCGTGTGAGCCAGGAAGAGGAGGGTGAGTGTGCGAGGGGTGCAGGAAGCACTACACCAGTGCCGGGCACAGGGAGGCCGGTTCTCTCTGCCCAGGAAGTCCAGGGACTGCTCCCAGGGAGTGTGGGCTCCACCCTGGGTCCTCCAGCACAGCAGATGCAGAACTCAACCAAGAAGTTGAGTTTTTTCAGTTTTGCAATTCCCCAGGATATTGGAGGACAGTTTGAGCCAGGGATGGGGCTCCAGACCCAGGGCAGAGCAGGGTGCGGAGGCTGCGATTCTGGGCAGCACCACCAGGTGGCGCTGGAACAGCACCAGCCTCCCCAGCTGGCCAAGCCTGGGAGCCCCGCAGGCACCCCACCCCACCCCTGGGGTGCTCTCTGGTGGACAAAGTCTCCCTAGACCTCAGCCAGCCAGGACTCCAGTGGATCAGCCTCTCGCCACTGCCCTCCCACCCCAGCTCCGTGCCCCCTACACACACACACACACACACACACACACACACACACGTCAGTGACTTAGAAATCTATCAGATCAAGGTAGGATGTGTGGCTGCATCTTCCCACTTGGTCAGAGGGCTGGACATATTGAATCTGTGCAAGAGGAGACTGAGGGCTGGTGTGCAGGCTACTGACCATGCAGTTTGGAGAAAACCCACTTTTGATAAATCACACCATATATCAAAATAAATTCCAGGTGCATCAAACGCATGACGAGAAGCCACACACGTGTTCTGAAAGCAGGCTGCAGGCCCACCGTCTCGCCTGTCCCGTGGGGGTATGACGGAGGAGAAGTGACGTGGTAGACGGAAGTGGGCGCTGAAACAAATAGGGCAGAGGCAGGATGCCAAGCGTAGGACAGGCCGCGGGACTGACCAGGTGGGCTCTGGGAGCAGAAGGTGCAGGGAGCGGACAGGATGGAACTGGTGACTGGAACTCGAGACACACGGGGGCCCCGTGACCCCGTTCTACCTCCTTCCGCATGTGTTTGGAATTTTCCTTAGTGGAAAGTTAAAAAGAAGGGATAGAAATAAGGAATCAGAAAAGAACATCAATGGATGTGACTCGAAATGCAAACGTGTCCCAGGCGATGGAAGGACCCCCGCTAAAGGAAGGGTGTCGCCCGCCCTGGGCAGCAGCTCCCCAGGGAACAGAGAGGTCACAGCGAGAACTCCGCAGTTGTCACCCATGTGACCCGTGCACAGGCCAAACACGCAACCGCAGACCTCACGGGCTCAGTGTGACAAACACACACAACCAAACCCTTGTGCATGATTTTAAAACTTGTTGTGAACGGCCTCGTGTTCCTGCCGCAGCCGTGGCGCTGTGTTTTAGATCGTGTCTCAGGACCTCGCAGGCTCCCTCCTCCTCCTCATGGTTCTGACTGCTGTCTAGAATGAAGGCTACCCAGGAGCTGCAGGACTGTTTGTAACACTTGTTACCGCCCACCACTCCAGGCCGCCCAGCTAGGGTTGGAATTCTGTTGAGTCTCCTCAGTAAGGCCGGGAGAGCCGAGCTCGGTGGCTGGCTGTATTTTCAGGTTTCCGGTCTTTTCGTGGCCACTGACCAGCCCTTCCAGGGAGCTGCAGTCCACAGTCAGGGGGTAAGAAAGGACGGAGGGGTGAGGGGCAGGGACAGGAACGGGGTGAGCAGGAGGAAGGGGGAGAGGGAGGAGGAGCCCAGCCAGTGTCCCGTCCTCCCTCATCATCATGCAGTGATGGGCAGAGTTCCTGCTTTGAGAGAATGGACTCGGTTCCTACACAGATGCTCTAAAGAAGGCATCTTCCTCTCTGAGCTGTATTTGTCTGCACGCTGGTGGGAACGCTTCATGGCGGTGTCTAGAACTCAGGCTTATGATAGGATACACGCTAATAGCTGGGCTTGGTGGTGCACACGTCATGCTGGTACTTGGAAGGCTGAGACTGAAGGATCGCAGGTTCAAGTGGGGTAACTTTGTGAGACTGTTTCAAAATAAAAAAAGCTGGGATATGCCCCTGGGTGTGTACACACACACACACACACACACACACACACACACACAGGCTAACATAGATTTAGAACAAACTTTATGGTAACCGGTTTGTGAACATTATTTCTCCTTACCTTTGTAATGAGATGTAAGGACCTCTCAGGGCTGGCTGGCCAGAACACGTTCGACTTTTCCATCAAAATGGGAGAGTAGAGAATCTAAAGGCTGGAAGAAGGTATTTGAAATTCATAAGGACAAAGGTCCAGCATCCAAAATGTATTTTAGAATTCTCTACGACCAGGTGAATGGGCTGAGAAGACAGAGCCCAGAATCACATATTTGACAGGTCTACTGAGAAATGTTAGCTCTCATCTCTGGGGATGAGGAGTCCAGACAGTTTTTTTTTTTTTTTTTTTTGCGGTACCGGGGATTGAACCTAGGGGCATTCTTCCTCCGAGCTACACCCCGGCCCTATTTTTATCCTTTATTTTGAAACCGGGTCTCACGAAGTTGCGGAAGCCTCACTAATTAGCTGAGGCTGGCCGCGAACCCGGATCCTCCGGTCTCAGCCTCCCAAGTACTGGGGTCCAGACAGTTTTGAAGATCATATTGTAGTAGGTGAGAAAGACAAGTGGGCGGGGCAGAGTCTGGGCCCTGGGCAATGTGGTCCTGCGGAGTGTGGCAGGGTGCTCCTGGCTCCTTTGGTCAGAGCCCAGGCTGTTGGCATCGGAACCAGCAGGAGAGAGCCTCAGGGACCCAGGACAGAGATGGGAACTTGGCCAGGAGTGAACCGTGGACACATTTTGAAGGCAAAGTTGGCAAGCAAAGTTAACATGGTGTGGAAAAGATGACCAGATTCCCCAGCAGCCCGCAGCCTCTAGTAGGCTCCAAGGCCCCACCCCCTTGGGTGCCCGTGGGGTAGTGGAACCAGGTGAAATCGTGGGTGGACCACACCTGGCGGAGGCAGCCCGTGGAGAGGCCTGTTTGATGAGGAAAGGAAGCCAGCCGAGGGAGGCTGTCCCTAGGCCCCAGCCTGGTGAACTCCAGATCAGTCGGCTGACAAGTGGACCAGAGCCTCGGGGAGACCTGGAGATGGAGGGCTCAATGGCACCCAGCCCGACCTGCGGAAATACCAGTTCCATAGTGCTGTTTGAAGTCGCTGAGTTTGGGCACATTTGTTACACAGCAATGGATAACTAATACACTGTAAACAGTGAACAGGTGAAGTGAACTGCAACACAACGGCCCCACTTACAGGTGGCTGGAGGCCAACTCCAGCAGGGCGAGTGCTGCTGTCCACGAGAACAGCTCCCGGTCCCCCACCTGTGAAGAGGGAGCTCACTGTGCACGGGAGGCGCTGTGCAGAGGGGCCCAGGTGCTCCAGGAAAGAGCGCGCCGCTCAGTGTGGTCTGTGCTGGGCCAAAACTGACAATGGCCTGTGGAGAGGGGAACAGGCCATCCGCCTGCGGAAGCTGTCGGCCACGAAGACGCCACATGTCATGGTGAACGGGCCCCGTGCGGATCCGACATCTCCACATGCTACGGTGGAAAAGCAAGAGGCAAAGGTGTTTACAGCCTGGTCCACACACGGAAAGTTGTGCTTTCGGAGAGATAAAATTATACAAAAATGCACAAACGTGGACAAGAAATACACAGGCCAATTCCAGGGCGGTCTGCTCCTGGGTGAGGCAGGCGCCAGTCATGGTCCCTCCCCTTCACTCAGGACACTGTGGCAACACGGACGCGTGCTCACTCAGTGGCCCCGTGTCTGTTATTTTCTTTCCTTAATGTGGTACAAATATTTCATGGTTTTAAAAGGTAAAAGGGTGGGACGGGGGTGTAGCTTTGTGGCTGAGCACTTGCCTAGTATGTGTGCGGCCCTGGGTCTGATCCCCAGCATCACACCAAAAAAAAAGTATTAAAGTTCTTTAACAATCATTAGAAATAATTTTTAGATAAATGAACTGAGGCAGCAGGACAACTGCCAGCAGCCCTTGCCCTCCAGCCAGAGACTCTCAGCCGTTTCTTTCCACTCCATTTTAGAGACAGGAACTCCCTAGAGTAAGACCCTCTCATTCTGGGTGAGTTGAGCCGTTTGGACTCATCAATACCAAACTTCAGCTCAAAAGGTTCTGTTCAGTCCCTGCCCGCCTCCTCTTCATCTCCTGTGTCAGTCAGTGATCGGTGTGCTGATGCATTGGAACAAATCACCCAGAGTGTCGTGGTTTCCAGCTGCAAGCACTTCCTCCCACACTCCCGGCCTGGGCCACGCGGGCAGGCTGAGTGCCGGCCACCAGAGGCAGCCCTCTCCCCACAGCCCCTCTGGGGGCAGAGGCCACACAAGTGATGGTTTGGGTTCCCGGCAAGCAGGCCAAGGTGGGGTTTTGAGCACCTGTGGAGTGGACAGGTGAAAGGAGGGGGAGGAAACCGCTCCCCAGAGCGAGGAGCAGGGCCGGGGAGCTGCTGCCCAGGCCTCTGGCACCCTGGGAGTGCAGGAGCTGGGAGGCCCCGCGTTGTCCAGAGCTGGGCTGAGGTGGCCCGGCCTCCCTCCACTCCAGTTGCTTAGTCCTGGGATGCAGGAACCTGGGAGGGGCAAGTGGTCCCTACTGTGGACTGTGGGGGGACCAGGGGGCCGGGGTTGGTGTTGTGGACTCGTCTCGTCTCAGGGGAGCATGCGTGTAGATGTGGAAGTGGCCAGGCCTGGGCTCTGGCCCCCTCCCCTGGCCTCATTCCCCTCCGTGGCAGGTTCCAGCCCAGCTCACCACGGCTCACGAAGGACGTCAGGGAGCAAACAGTACAACCACTGCAATTACTGCAAGTTTAAAATGAAGACACTCCCAAGGGACCCTCCTGTAGTGGGCGAGAGGGCGGCCGCTCCGTCTGGGTCCCAGGGGTTCCCGGTGGTGCTGGTGGGTCAGCCCCACGGGGTCCCAGACACGCGAGAGCCGACGAGGAAGACAGTGCACGGCAGAGGCCAGAGATGGGAGGGCAGTTAACGCAGTCTTTATTTACACCACAAGAGTAAGAGTAACACGTGTGCCATGTGGTACAGAGCACAGGACTCCGGGGAGGGGACAGAAGCTGACCGTCAGAGGAGGACACCGTCGGTCAGCGAAAATTTACCCACACAAAACAAAACAGGAATGAGAAAATCAAAACAGGACCCCCAACTCCACTGAGCAAAAGAAAGAATCATGGGGAAGGTCCAGACAATCAGAAAACCGGTTCGGTTACAGAAAAGACGGTGGCCGCGGCCCGGCCATCGAGCGGGGCTCCGCGCACGACAGCGTTGCTCCCCCCACACCTGTGCTACGCTCTTGGGTGAATGAGGCTCAACCCCCCGTGTGGATATGTGTCTATGTATTATATATGTTTGTCATTCCCGTAAATCGGGAGATGGCGTCTCCTGTACGGAGCGTACACCAAAAACAAAAACAAAAACCCCAAACCAAAAGCTGTTCACTTTCTTTTCTTTTGAAAGGAAACTTTAAATCAAGGTCAGAGACAAAGGGAGGCGGAACTGAGGCCAGGCTCGGCTTCACTGCAAGGGAGAAAGGGTTTCCTCTGACGCCAGCCCGCGCGGCTCAGACCGCGGGAAGTGGAATCGTGGCCACACCACCCGACGGCGAGGAAGAAGTCACCACACTGTGCGGAAAAGGGGACTTCGCCCCGGTTCTCAATCAAAATAAACGGTCACAAGGCCGGGGACGGCGGGCAGTGCGCACGCCTGGCCCTGTGCGAGGAGAAAAAGAAACAAACAAAACAGAACCAAACTCCTCCAAATCAAACTCGAGAGAGACAGGCAGTTCACTCTGAATGTTGTGGTTTCCCTAAAACACTGTTTCCACATAAATACAATAAACTCTAGTATTGGTATGTCACAAGTGCTAGGTAAACTTTTTTCTTAATATGACAAATGTTTAAGTAGTCCTTTTTATTTTTCTTACAATAAAAAGTACAATTTCTTAAGAATAAGTTCAATAAGACTCAAACGTCCCCCCTCCTCTCCTTCAAGGTTTTCTTTTGTTTTACAGAAAAATTTCCATCTTTTGTGTCTGCAAATGTGTCTCATGAGAGGGGAACAAAAAGGCATTTTTCTTCTTCCCCAAAGCTGCCGAGTTTGGCGTGCAAAATCTGTATACAATATAAAGACATGCCGGGCGTACAGTCCATGCAACCTCCAGGTGTAGGAAACTTAAAAAAATATATTCATATATTTATATCTATATATTTATATATGTATCAATGCCCATAAAACACGTGGGCCCAAAGTCTACAAAAGAAGACTGGAATGAGCACGTGGCTGGGACCAGTAAAGAAGGAATGTTCTGATGGAAAAGAAACACGACAAAGCCCGTTGCTAGTGCTGCAAAAATCAGACTCGCGCCTGGGTCAGACCACTGCAAACGGTCCTTCCTCTTGGAAACAGATTTGTAAAAGCAAAGAAAAACCGAGACACTTTGACAAAGCGGCCCTCCAGAGCCAGAGCCCCAGGACGCGGGGAGGGGCGGCCGGTCCCAGCGGTGCCTGGCCTCTTGGGATGGCCGCCTGCTGGTGGGGCGTGGGCACTACAAGGCGCAGCTGGAAGCCCCTAGGCGGGGTGGACACCGAGTCCTGGTGGCGCCACTGACTGGGGATTCCCTTGAAGGGACGTAAAGTGCTCTCGTGGGCTTCCCGGCCCCCAAGGCCTTTGCAAAGGAAGAAAAAGGCAAAAGGCCCAAAGCCCGGGCAGGGGAGTGTGTGGCGTCCCCCTGCTATGGCCCTGCACCGGGCCAAGGCCGAGGCGACCCTCTGCGATTGGCCCGATGCTGGTTGAAGGGCCAAGTGTGTCTTCAAAGAAAAGAAAGGCTACACGGTAATGCTTCCAGCACGCCGCGGCGCTGGGTGAGCTGGCGGGTGAACCTCCCGGCCAGGCCTCTGCACAGAGACCGTCTCCACCCGAACAGACTAGAAGCCAGTCCCTCCCGGGGTAACCCCACAAAGTGGCCAAGTCACCCCATCACCTTGAAAAACAGTGGGACGATAACTCTCCCAAGCCACGGCTGGCAGGAGGGCAGGCGAGAGAACATGGAGAACTGGCCGAGGCAGCCTCAAGATCTGGCTGGCCGTGCCGGCCACTGCACAGTGTCACAATGCACAAGGGGCGATTTGGTCCCCACACACCGCTCCTCTTGCCAGTGTAGGCTTCGGAGTAGAAAGTGACCAGAGGTGGGGCCGAGGGGACAGTTAAATAAGTCCAAGACCTCTCTGTCCTGCGCGCTAACCACTGTCTGGAGTGCTGACCGAGAGTCCAAGAGGCTGCACCCGTCTGGTCACATCTGGGTGCCTGTCTGCCCTGTAAACGTCACCAAGCTTGGGAGCCCGCCTGAGTGTCTTGACCGCCTCCCGCAAGTCTGAACTCGACACGCTTTGGAATGAAATTGGTGGCTTCAAGTGCTAGAAAATAAGTTACCAGGTAAAAAGTGACTGTCAGTTACCATCACAAAGAAAAAGAGCAAAGACAAAATCCGCTGTCCCTTTAGGAGCCTGCATGCTCCCACGGGCTCAGTGGGCAAGGGTCCTGGTTCCTGTGGTCACAGGCTCCCAACCCAGGGAGGGGAAAGCCCCAGTGGGCACGGCCCGCTGTGGCGCCATGCATTCTGATCTGCTTCAAAGGGCTTTTGAAAAGTGGAGCTAGGATTCTATCCTGACGGAGTGGTCAAAGAAGTCTAATCTAAGTTTCATTAATGCCGACTGCCTGGAGTCCTGCGCCCACGTGCCCTTGCCACAGGGGAAAATACACCACCCCTTGAATACTAGTGTCGCAGGTTAAAAAAAAAAGCCCCCGGCTTCTCTGCACAGCTCTGGGACAGAACCAGGAAAGCCCGGCCACTCATGGACGCTCGCTTCCTGTCAATCACCCGGCGCCAGCAGCTCTGCGCACGGAGGCCGCCGCTGCACGAAGTAACCAAAGACAAGTGATAAAAAACTGCCAATATAAAAAAAAAGTACAAGCAAGAATTTAGAAAGGAAAAAGGTTCAGACATTATTACCATTCAGAAAACTGCTAAATGGTGAAGAAAAATGTAAAATTCACAAAACAATGCTTATTCAGGATCTTTTTGTGAAAAATTCATACAAAAATCAACAGCAAATTTATATTCTTTGCTATAAAAACTCATTAGGTACATA
Source organism: Glis glis (assembly GCA_004027185.1). Taxonomy (NCBI): domain Eukaryota; kingdom Metazoa; phylum Chordata; class Mammalia; order Rodentia; family Gliridae; genus Glis; species Glis glis. The sequence goes on from PVJS01003356.1 coordinate 10,747, forward strand.
TGTGCATGGAGGCTTGGAGAGGAAGGGGGCTCTGTTAGAAAATAATTAAAATAAAAGTACAAACTGGTAGGGAAGCGGCCCGGGGCGAGTGCGGCCATTGAACGCCAGCCCTCGAGCCCACGCCTGCACGGCTGCCATCAGCCCTTTCCCTAAGCACCGCAGAGCGTCGCAAGTCCTCCACTGCCAGGGACCGGCACAATCTGCATTTATTATAGATATATACTTTTTCTATAAATGCATTATAAATATTTTATCAAGATCTCATAAGAATCAAGTTTCTTAGCTTGGAATACATTGGAATATATATTATACATATATATATTTATTTATACCTAAAATTTAAGCAATACTTCATGCTACTTGCTTTTAATAAAAAGCATTCCGATCGTAACACTGCGAGTGTGCCGACATGCTTCACACCCAGTGGAGATGCTCAGCTGCTTATGACGTAAGAGAAAAGAACACTTTGGATTCGTTTAAAACCTGTTGGACTTCGCAACCCCAGCAGTGCTGGCTACTGTTTTGGAACTACCTCTGTATTCCTTCAACAGCAACGAAGCCGAAAGAGGCCCGGGAAGCGCGGCGGCCCCACTGGAGGGCGCCGGGCACCTGCTCGGGTCAGGCCAGCACTGCCGGCTCCACCAGCCGCGGGACATGGCCCCACCAATTCCTGCTGTTTGTTTTTTTCTTAAGGCATTGTTCCTCAGACTTCAGAAAACCCAGCCACAAAAATCCATCCGAGCAATAAAAAAAGGCACAAACTCGCATCTTCCGATGGCTTTGAGAAGCTCAAGCCGACCCCCAGGCTCGCGTTCCTGTTTCGTCCAGTTTTTTTCTTTAAAGGTTCATCCAACTCTGCCCCCACCCGGCCACACGCCCCCACTGTGGCACACCGCTAAGGGTCCGGGTGGGCCAGAGCCATAGAAAACTTCCTGTTAAAAAAAAAAATAAGCTACAAGATGAGTTGAGTGGTTTACACGGAGACTGTGGAATTGTGGGTAAGAATCAAACTTTAAGCACCAGTTTTAATCAAGTTTGTTTTGTATTATTAGATCTTTGATTTTCGTTTTCTTTTCCTCGTGTCAACTGAATTCGGCAACTCTGTCCCAAGTCGCCATAGGCTTCTTCCGTCGCGGCATCCCGGGGAGCTGCCGTGTGCCATGCGTCTGCTCGTCGCCGCGCTGTCCCATGTTCCGTGTGATGCTGCCACGCCTGGTGTGCATGTGCGTCTCGAGACCTGTGGTCTGGGGTGGCGGAAAGGCCCCCGCGGCTACTGCACGCCTGGCGTCCCCTCGTACCCAGAGGCAGGACTGCGGCAGGACGCGGAGTGACACGGGAAAGTTTCTTGGCTGAACTTCAAGACAGAGACAAACAAACGAGAGAACAGCAGCTTCCAGGGGCGCTACAGTGGTGGCTCCTCCTCCATGGGCTCCTCGTCCGGCCTGTGGGGAGAAAGGGGCGTGGCGGGGTGCACAGTGGCGACGGCTGCCCCCCTCCAACAGACCTCGGAGTCGTGCCCTGCCCCAGGCTCCAGCATCTCTAGGGCTTCCCCGGGAGATCAGCCATGCTGCCTGCTCCTAGTGGGGGGGACATTTGTCACCCGCCCCCACCTCCCGCCAACAGACTGCCGAGCCCCGCCCCACCCCAGGCTCCAGCATCTCTAGGGCTTCCCCCTGGGGAGAGCCACGCTGCTTGCTCCTAGTGGGTGGGATGTCTGTCACCCACCCCAACCTCTCAGCCGGCCCTGGCAGCAGCAGCAAGATCCTGACCACTGCAGAGTGTTCCTATCCACAGCTGTGCCGGAGGGCCGGGGGAGGCAGGGTGGCTGCTCACCTCTTCTCGGTGGGCTTCACGCCCACGGACAGCGAGGCCATCGCGGTGACCGTCTCTGCTTCTTCATTCTCACACTTCTGCGCCTCGATCAGGGAGTGCCCCACCGTGGCGGACAAGCGCTGCAGGCAGCGCCAGTACTTGCCTGAGGGTGAGGACAGCGCTCAGTGACAGCCCCGGGGCAGTGCGGCCTGGGTCTTGGTGAGGCTTGCCTGTGCCTTTAGAAGCCCGCTCTTGAAGGGACCTGTTGGCTACAAACTCACAGCACTGGGCACCCCTGGCGCTGTGTCCTCATGACAGTGCCACCTGGACCGGGAGGAGGCTTCTGTGGGGCCACTGTGACAGCCACAGCCGTTGCCTCACTGGGCAGCAGGGCATGGGCTGCAGGCTTGGGGGTGCCATGCTTCCCTGTCTTTGGGAGCAGGCAAACGCTGGTGCCTTGCAGCCGTGGGGAGTCGCCGTACCAGGCCTGGGTGTGAGCGGATGTGCTGGGGGCTAGGCCCTGCCCAGAGATGGCTTCTTGGCACCGGGGGGTCAGTCACAAGGGCTTGGAGCCGGGAGCCAACACCCTACATGCCTCACAGCCATGGGGAGTCGCCATACCAGGCCTGGGTGTGAGCGGATGTGCTGGGGGCTAGGCCCTGCTCAGAGCTGGCTTCTCAGCATCAGGGGGTCAGTGACAAGGGCTTGGAGCTGGGAGCCAGCGCTCTACGTGGGGTGCCAGAAGCAGGCCTCCCGTGTGCACTACCTATACAGACCACTGCTGCTGGGCATCTCTGAGGTCCCAGGGCCTGGGCCTTGTGAGGATAGAGTATAACAGGTGCACCGGAGACAGGTGTGCTGGCAGGAGCCACTGCTGTGTGCCCAGCTTCTGGAGCCCCGGGACTGGCTGCTCGAGGGCCAGCACTGGGAGTCGGTCTGCACCCTACACTGGGTCTCTCTGCAGGGCTGAGGGCTCTCTGCTTCAGGGAAGTGACCAGACCCCAGGACGCAGGCTCCCAGTCCAGGGCCACCCCTGCTGGCTGGGGACCTGGGGCAAGTGACTGCACACAGATGTGCAGCGGAGGCGGTGACGGCATTCCTAGTCGGGGTGAAGGGAGCCTCTGCCACTCTCCGCTGCTGGTGGAAGGCAGGCCTCGTGGTGCGCCTGGGCAGCCAGCAGAGGAGGGGCTGGCAGTGGAGTCCCGCCCCGGGAGGGTCCCCATGAGCACGCAGGGGCCAGCTTACTGTGGATTTCCATGACTTTCTCCATGGAGCGGACAGCGTTGGCATTGGGTCTCTGTTGTAAAACCTTTTCTGGCAGAGGCTCAAGCTGGGAGAAAGATAAACATAAAGTGACCATTCAGGATGGCAACATAACCCAAATGACCGTGCACGTGGGCTGCTGAGAGACGACACCTGCTCCTGAGCGCGGGTCAGCGTTGAGGGCACCGGCCATGGAGGAGAGAAGTAACCAGAAAGCCAAGGGCGGCTTCGGAATTTATTAAATATACTTTTACTAAAGCTGACATATTTTCTAGAGGTATTTTTTTTTAGGATGCTGCTCAGTACATTTTGGGTATTTAGCAGTGTACCCCAGAGGAGGAGGAGGAGGGTCCCCAGGAGTGGCGGCACGCAGGACGTCAGTTGTGTCTACGATGTGTGCCGCAGGTCTACGTGAGGGCAAAGTATCACCTTCAGATCCCTTGGCTTATATTTAAGACTACCTGAATACCCTCTGATTTGGTTTTCTCCTGATAATGGGAGAAGGTGGTAAGGGAATAAACTTACAAGAAAATCGCAGGGCGACAGGCAACACAGCAGCTTAAGATGGCAACTGAGATCATCAAACACAGCGCTCCCCAAAACCTGCCGGCCCAGTGTGCACACCTACAATTCCAGTTGCCTCGGGAGGCTGAGGCAGGAGGATGGAGGGTTCGAGACCAGCCTGGGCAACTTAGTGAGATGCTATCTCAAAATAAATAAATCAACAGGGCTGGGGGTACAGCTCAGTGGTAGGATGCTCCTGGGTTCCATTCCCAGTATTGGGGTGTGGGGGAGGGCCTTATTAAGTATTGAACAGGGAAATCTGCAGGGCTCTGGAGCAAAGCTGGACCTCACCACAGAGGCCAGGGAGAACACATGTCCCAGGTGCCCTGTGGACTGTGGTGAGCTCACTGTCAGGAAGGACAACTACAGAACAACCTTTGTCCCTGGCCTTGGCTCTGAGCAGAAGGTATAAAACCAAGTCACCCTGAGAGTTGGTTGGTCCAGACATGGCATGGCTCAGCTGCCACTTACGGTGCCAGGGTTCCAAGATGCCAGGGGCCCTGGCGGACATACCTGCAGCCCTCCTGTGAGGCACGCACCCCCTACCAGGCTGCCAGCTCCACCCCAGGAAGCACGAGCATCCACTCACTGAAATCACGCCACACAGAGAAGGAGCAGCAGGAGCCGGCAGGCGAGACCAGGATGGCGCTGCCGTGTGTTCCTCCAACCCACCAAGCAGGGCTCCCTAAGCAATGGGTGTGCCCCTGGGGTGCGACATGAAACACAGGAGGCCCAGAGAACCAGGTGCAGCCAGTTAGAACCTGCTCAAGGATAAGCCACAGGGACACCGAAGGGCACACAAGGCCAAAGCGGGGCAGGCCACTCAACAAAGTAAACGACATCGTGCCAAACCAACCCAAAGTAGAAATATCCATGAGTTCACACAACTATAAGTAAACGACAGAATAAATAAATGCAGGAGGGAAGAGACAACCGTCCCAGAGAAGTTCAGATAAACCAGGTACCTACTCCCCTCTAGGAGGTGGAGCATAACACCTGCCCACCTGTCCCGAGTGCAGGGGAACACGGGCCACTCTGCCACGGAGACGAAGGATCCAGTGACCCTGGCTGTGGCGGGCCACACGGACGTGCGCAACTTGGACCGGTGGTGCGCGAATGGCCCTTGGCCTCTGTGATCGTCCTCTGCAGAGCCACCACGGTGAGAAAAAGTCAGATGAGAACAAGTGGAGGGGCATTCGGCGAAATGCCTGAGCAGCGTTCCTCGACGTCCTCAGGGTCATGGGGAACAACGAAAGACCGACAGACTATCACACACAGAAAAGACTGAGGAAGTGAAATGACCAAGTGAGATGGGGACCCACGGCGTCAGGGCAGCGTGGCCCCGGGGACCCCAGGGACCCACTGCGTCAGGGCAGCGTGGCCCCGGGGACCCACGGCGTCAGGGCAGCGTGGCCCCGGGGACCCCAGGGACCCACGGCGTCAGGGCAGCATGGCCCTGGGGACCCCAGGGATCCACGGCGTCAGGGCAGCGTGGCCCCGGGGACCCCAGGCATGGCCTGGAGCTTGGCTATGGCAGTGGGGGCAGCGGCTGAGGGGCACACGGGAACGCAGCCCATCTGTGAAATTATCTCCAAACGAAAAGCCTATGGAACATGGAGATGGAGCTCCTCAAGACTGCAGCTACTGAAACAACCAGCTATAGATTATAAAGAGAACATGGTGGAAATGTATCAAAAATAAAAGTAAGATGTTTATGTATGACGGAAGAGCCAGGCTACTGAACCTGACCTGTAAGATTCAAAAGAGTCAAACAGAGCTTTTGGAAATGGAAGGATAACAGTAGAAATCACAGACACGTGAGACGGCTCAGGAGGAATTAACCGCCTGAGCGCTGCGCCTGAAGAGCTGAGCCTGAGTGTGCAGGGGCGGGAGGGAGCTGCCTACCTGGCTGCTCACAGTCCCCGGACACACAGGAGGCCAACATTAAAGCAGGCCTCGGCTGTGGACTCCACAGAGCCAGTAAGAGGCCCTCAGGCTCCAGAAGGGAATGAGACCCAAATAGGGGAAACTAGAGCAGAAACCTACAGTAGCACACCAGAAAGCAACTGCAGAACATCAAAGACAAATAGAAAATTCTAAAAGTAGCTGGAGAAAACACACAGACATCTTTACAGGGGGCAGTCTGCCACACGCCCACTCCTCCACAGCAAGGGAAGCAAGGAGACAGCTGCGTATCTCCAATGCGTTCAGAGGAATTATCATCAACCCAGAATTGTACACCCAGTGAAGCCGTCATTTAAGAACGAGGGTGAAACAGAGACCCTTCCCCAGCCTCCCACCCCCAAACAAACGAGGGATGTTGACTTGACCACACGAGTTCTTACCCAAGGGAAATTCTAGAGGATGCACTTAAGGCAGAATGAAAATGTTCCTGGAAGATGGTTTGAGAAATTAGAAGAAATGATGAGCAATGAGAACGCACAAGTCACCAAAGCCCAGACAAACAGGGACACAACATGTGGCGGTAATATGATGATTGATCAGCGAGACCAAGCAGAAGGATCTAGAAGAAAGAAAGAGGGCAAAGTACTATCAGCCAAAGAGAGCACATAATGGGAGGGGCACTGGGGCAGCGGATTTAGCAGACTAACGTGCAGATTAGCTTCCAGTGACATCTGAATTTCTGATGGACAGTGATTTCTTAACACGAAGATGTCCATCTGGGCATCCTGTGTTCAATCTGGTGACGCTAAGGGGTGAACATGGTCCAGGCCGTGGCTTTCAGGGGAGAGAGGGAACACTGCTCAAGTATGCTAATGGCGTACCTCCAGAGTTTTAGGGATCTTCACTAACTAAAAAGGAAACGGGCTGTGTAACTTTTGATTCAGTATTGAGAACAAATGGAGTGCAGGGAGCCTTCCACTACACTGAGGGAAGGCCGGGGAGAGAAATAAGAGCTGCAGGAAAGCCAGGGCAAAGGAAGAACAAAACAAGATGGCAGAAGTGGATCTGGAGAGAAAAGCAACCCAATGGACTGAATGATCAACGTTTCCATGCAAAGCACAGGTTGCTGGACTGTATGTATAGAAAGATAATTCCCCGCTTTATGACATGTGCAAAGGACACATCTGAAAGCAAGAAGGGAGGCTGAAAGGGAAGGACAAAAACCGAGAGGCCGGGCACGCTGGCCCAGAGGGGGCTGGTCTGACACCTTAGCCACGTGGCACCGAGGTCCCGGAGATAAGGAAGGGCCCCGTGCCACACAGAACTCCACTCCTCAGAAAGGCACAAGGATTTTAAACGTCTACATTGAGTGAAATAGCTTTAGAACAGATAGAGCTGAAAGCAGGCATGAAGAAGTGTACCAGATTTCAACACGCCTTTCTCAGACCCGGCAGACAACCACCAGTCAAGAGACCAAACTGAGTAACAAAAATGAGCAAGCGTGCTGTCATGGACACAAGCAGACGGGGAAGGCACATGATTTCAAACGCATGTGGAAAGTCCATGCAGACTGACCACATACTAGTCTGTACAACAAGTCTATGCAGAAATAAATGCCAACCAGACCACAACGGTTAGACACCGATGGCAGGAGGAGAACCAGGGGCCTCATGTTTGGAAATTAAGAAACACACCAACTCATGGTCAGAGAAAAAAATCGTAATAGAAGTTGGAAACCAGGAATGCTTAGAACTGAAAAATATTGAAAGTATTAAATATCTGTGAGACACTGCTAGACAGTGAGCCGGAGGCTGTCTATGCATTCAATGAATGCATGTATCAGAAAACAGGACTGAAGCCAGGGTGGTGGCGTACACTTGTAATCCCAGCAACTTGGGAGGCTGAGGCAGGAGGATGGCAAGCTTGAGGTCAGCCTCAGCAACTTAGCAAGACCTTATCTAAAAATAAAAAAAATTATAAAGATCTGGGGATGTAGCTCGTGGTAAAATGCCCCTGGGTTCAATTCCCAGTACCACAAAGAAAGTAAGACTGAAAATTTTCAGAAGTTAGCAGGAGAACAGAGCAAATAAACAAGAAAAGGGATTAAGACTATATATTCTGAAGAGAAAGGATACTACAGCTGAAAACGGACTCTGAGATGACTGGCTGCGTTGACACTCTGGCAGGACAGGGAAAGTCAAGTGGAGGGACAAATCATTCTACCAGGAGTGACTCCAGTTTCCAGAGATGAAGACAGTAACCAGACTTTTGCTAATAACTTTGAAGGCTGGGCTGAAACGGATACATTTCTGGTAAAATGTACCTTCCCAACACTGACTTCAGAAGGAAAAGAAAACAACCGACTGACCTCTAAGGATGCTCACCCAGTAATCCAGAGCCCCCACCCACAGGACTCTGCGGCCCAGATCTCTCAGCCAAGGAATGGCAAGTGAGGGGCAGCTCTTAAATATCCACCGGAGCACCTGTCAGTCCACCCACCCACCTCCCATCCTGCAGGGCAGTCCCCAGGTGTCAGTTCACCCATCCACCTCCCATCCTGCAGGGCAGTCCCCAGGTGGCCCTGCTCCAGCCCAGTTCTTCCTTTTTCTCTCATAGGTCTCAAGAATAAGCGTAGAACGTGCTGGAAAGGCGACATCCTGGCGCTGTCCCTGTACTTCCTGGAATTAGGGTGTCCTACGCCGCTCTGGCTCAGTGATTCCCATGGCCCGCGGCATAAACCCAGGGCGAGCTGCTTTCTGGAGCCTTTATCTGCAGCACAAGTGGACCGCGCGCAGACGAGGCTCTGCACACCCAGGCAGCTTTCCCGAGCAGCGAGGGGCGGCTCCCAGGGGACCCTAGGCTTCTGGCCCCAGACTCAGACGGGCTGACCAGTGTACTGTCAGCCTGCTTCTGCCCTTTCTCCTTCTTACCTCCCTCCATCTACTTTACACCCCTAAGAATAAATAATGAAAAGAAAGTCCAGCAGAAAACTAGGGAAAACACATGAAGTTCACAAGAAGAGAAAGCCAAGTGGCCAACAGGCAGTAGATGCCAAGATGCCCAGCCTTGGTGGTAGTGAGGAGACAGCCGTATCCACCACCCAGGCCTGGCAGGATCCGGACCAGAGGGTGCTGAGGGCCGAGCATAGTCACTTGCTGGTGAGGGAAGGCGGAACAGACCTTTGAAACCCTCTCGACGTCGTTTGTAAAGGTGGACAGGATGCTGGCCGGGCCCACTGCTGCTTCTCCTGCCATCTACCAGGGGTCCGGAGACTGTGTGGAAGTTCCTGTAACTCCGACTGCAGCAACCAAACCAGGACCCGCCCAGGAGCGCCCAGGACGGGGCGGCAGCCAGCAGCGCTCAGCCTGCCGCACTCCACGTGCCGCCATCACAGACACACGTGCCACACACCAGAGCTGAGATGCTGTGTGGGGGACACGGAGCAGAGCCCCAGTGCCCTCACCAGATAAGAGCAGAAAAGCAGCCCTTGAGGTTGGGGGGTCATCACCACAGCAGAGGTTCACACATCCGGAGTGCTACACCCCAACTCCCACGTGACTGATGCATCCGGAGCACTACACCCCAACTCCTGCGTGACTGCCAGCATTTAGTTTCACCACGTCTAAGAAAAGTTCTTTTAAAAAAGATACTTGCCTAAAAAATAAACTAAAACAAGTAAATATAAAAAATAGAAATATTTAGCAACTTAAAAAACACTTTGACTTAGCTGGGTGAGGCAGCGCATACCCGTAGTCCACCACTCGGGAGGCTGAAGCAGGAAGATCGCTGGAGCCCAGGAGTGTGGGCGCAGTCTGGACAATGGAGCGAGAGCCCATTTCAAAGAGTGCCACTGGTTACACATGCTTATTCTGGCTTTGGTGTGGGGTGGAGTGTGTAACAGCACACGCTCAGCGCTGATAGGAGGAGGTCACGGGAAATTCTCTGTAACAGACCCCAGTTCTGTGGCTCCCAGCACTAGACTCTCCCACAGGCCCAGCCCTCCTGGGCCACGTGCTGTCCCCCCAATACCTCTGCTATAGTTACGTCCAGTGCCTGTGGCACCCAAGCTACCTGGTATGTCTGCCCTGCCCCCCCACGCCAATCCCATGGCATGATGCCCTCTGTCTGCAGAGACCTGGACAGGCATCGCCAGGGGCCCAGGGGTCCTGCTTTCCGCAGGCACCATGCTGTACCCTGGCTGGCCACCTGGGGCTCCTGGGGTCTCCACTCCCAGCAGGGGCATGTGTCTAGAGGGGAGCTTTCAACAGGAGTCCTAGAAAGAACGGACACGCCATCACGCCCGGAGCTGCCGCCACATCTGTCCTCTCTGCCTGTTACACAGTTACGTGGAATTCAAGGAAAGGGCTTGAGAAATCTGGGGGGAAATTCGCTGTAATCTTCCTTAATCACACTTCCTCGAGCTTTTCTGGGAAATATTTCCCTGTGGCAGCTAACATGAAAGCCAGAAGAGATGACTGTGGTGGAACTTAAATCCTCAGTAATGTGATGTTCTGAGCAGGCAGGGATGGGGACGAATGCGGTCATATCCCAGTGTCCCCAGAGGGGGCGCACAGGACAGACAGGGCAGGCCCAGGATGGCTGGATTCTCACTTTCCCTCAGCATGGAGGTGGATAAAAAGGCATGCTTGAAGCTGGGAACTTAAGGGTTAGGCTGCAGCCCACATGCAGAATCGAAGCTTGAGTGACTGCTGTGGAATCCATCCAGCGCCCATGTGCTGAGCGCCCCCAAGTGCTGGGCTCTGAACCCGAACCCTAACCCAGCCTGTACCCAAGAAATAGGGCAGGGGAATCAAGAAACTAACATGGCCCTACGTATCACACCCTTCCTAAGTGGGGTTTTATTTTTCCACTTAATATTTATTAAGCAACCTACTAAGTGCCAATCACTGTTCTGGAAACCTGGATACGTCAGTGAACAAAACCGACACCTTCCACCCCGCCATCACTGAGCAGTGTCAAACTAGTGGAAGGAGAGCCAATGAGCTGATGTGACCAGCAGGTCGTCGAGCATGAAGGCGGAAGGCCGGGGCAGGGAGGCTCAGGCAGCAGGCAGAGCCAGCGCCCAGGCTCCTGGGTGGCAAGGACGGGAGGCTGGCAGGTGAGGCTGGCACAGGTGGGCAGCGAAGTGGCCCTCATTCAGAAGGACCAGGACGGAACCAGGCCTGACCAGTCACCGACCAGTCAGGGTTACGGTCGCCTCCATGGCTCTGGCTGGGCACTGGGTCCTGGGTGGCCTTGGCAGGCAGAGCAGGGCCATTCCCTGGCAGACTGGGCGCAGGGGGGTAAGAAGCTGTGAGAAGAGGGGCCCGCCCTCAACCCAGGGAGGGATGGAAGAAAACACAGACGTCCATGTTGGACGTTATGTCAGAGACGCCCCCCGGAACGCTGCTGGACGTGAGTCCGTAGCCGGAGCTCAGGAGCGGGACCGGCTGCGGGCAATGCTGGCATTTGGCTGGGAGGGTGGGGTGGGACCCAGGCGGCTGTCCTGGGGAAGAGTGGGAGGTGCCTCCTGGAGGGGGAGCAAGGCTCTGGACGCCTGCCCCTGGGAGGACGGCTGAGCCTGAGGTCATGGGCCGCAAGAGCGTGGGTTCCAGGGCCAGGAGAGGACGGGAGGGCAGCTCTTCCCAAGAGTTTGGCTTTCGTGGCAGCAGAGTAGGGGGATGGTGACTGCTCAACAGAGGGCTCTACAGGGGAAAGAGGGCTGCTCACTGCTAGCCACGAGGAGCACATGGTGCCAGGGCTTGCCTGTTCCTCAAGAGGGTGTGGTGGGAGTCTCCCCAGGGTCCGCAGCAGGGACGTCGCTGGCCAGCCTCCACCTGCACATGAGAGTGAGTCTGCTGGCTGGAGGTTAACCCTCTGAGTCCCCGAGGGAGGGGTGCATGCTGGCAAGGCCATCTGAACCACTGACAGATGGACACAGTGCGGGTGACACCCTGGTGAGGCCTCCTTCCAGAACGCACTGCCTGCGGCCGTGAGCTTTGGAAGCCACCTTGGATCTCCGCTGCTCAACTAGCATGATTCTGTCGGACTCCAGAATCCAAATCAGAAGTGGGTTCAGCGGAAGCTCAATCTTTGAGAAGAAGCCGCAGCCGAGGTGGCTGAGCAGACGCCAGCAAGGGCACCAGCTTCCCGGCAGCAGGGACACGGGACCATGAGGGGCATGTAAACTCTAAAAAGGGCTAACGATCATTTCTTTTGAAAAAAAAATAAAAAAAAGGTTAAAGAACCCAGACTCCATCTCCAACGGAAGCACAGGCACCCCTGAGTAGAGTCTGGACTCGAGGCCTGGGGGCCAAGCTGCGACCCAGCTCTCGCTGCCAGGGCGGGGACCCCCAAGCTGTCTCCTCTGCATAGGGAGTGACACTTGTCCTAGCAGCGGGACTGGCATGAAGCCCAATGACCGACGTCCTTACAGCCAGCCTTGAGAAGGGAGAGAGGAGCCTGGTCCCTCCTCTAGGAGGGCTGAGACTGGCCTCGGAGGGGGAGGCCAGGGCGGCCCAGGGTGTGACCACTTCTCTCCTCCTCCTCTCTATAGCCCCGTCCTAGGGGCTCGGTGGTCAGTGCGGGAGGACAAGGGGGGAGACAGTCTGTATTTTCTGAGGGCCTGCGGAGTAATTAGCATTACCCAGGGAGCCTGGGGTCAGGACAAAGAGGCCAGCCCCGAGGGGACACATATCTCCTCATCCCAACCAGACTGGTACAGCGGGGGGCTCTGAGCACAGGAGCTGCTCCTTCAGCTCTGAAAGTCACCAGCAGGGGTGGCCAGGCTGGACGGAGGGAGGGGGAGCCAGACACACACTTGAGCCCTCCACACGCGGCTTGTAGGCGACTGCACGCTGTGAAGAGCCAGTCTTCCTGCGTGAGCACGCGTGCCTGTCAAAGTGTATGTCTGTGTGAGGCTGAGTGTGCATACGTGAGCACATGTGAGAGTGCATGAGAACGGGAGTGTGTACATGTGCAAAAGAGCAAGGGACCGGCTGGAAGCAGGCAGCTGGCTCTCAGAGCGAGTCTCCCACAGACACAACTGGTTTCTCTAACCTCAGGGCTCTTCGACATCCAGACCTCTCGCAAAGTTGCAGGACAGGACACCAGACCTAACTCCTGAAGGAGAACCCTCCCTTCCACCCCATCCTCTGCCAGCCCTGGAATGGGGTCCGGTGGGTGGTAGAACCCTGAAATGCCCCAACAAACACCAGCTTTGGGGCAGGTCTCCCACAGGAAAAACCTCTCTCCCCAACTGCCCAGGGCGCCTGCTCTGTAGGAAGTCCTGGGGACCCTCATTCCCCGCCCAGCTGCAGCTGGACTTCGGAGTGCGTCCCTGAGCAGGCCGACGGCGCCACACGCCCCCAGCGACTGTCCACCTGCAGCGTGCGGCACCTCTTGGTGCTTTTCAGAGTCAGCATCAGCAAGTTGAGACGACTGAAACCCGAGACCGGTCTATGGAATGCTGGGAGCAGCGCTGACCTTGCACGCTGAAGATCAAACAGGCCTCAGGGCAGAGACGCACCGTGTGCCTGTGCACTCGCTGTCTCCTCTGCAGGCCGCCGCTGTCTACAGCTGGCTGCCCGGTGTGTGCGTGCCAAATCGTGCAGCACACTGTATATCAATCCTCATCAAAGGCCGCGGGCAGAGGAACAGGGCTCGGTCCAACTTTCGTGCATTAAAGAGATTTTTAAAGAGCCCTCGATAAAACCAGTGCTTCCTGCTGTTTGATGTGTTTAAGTAAAAGAACGCTTTCTTGTTAGAGGAGCAAATGCATGTGGAAGCAAGAGCGAGCCTGGGGGAAGCCAAGTTCTCCACTGTTACTTCAGAGTAACTGGCGCCAAGATCGAAAGCTTCAGCACGGGCTGGATGCACTGCGCGCCAGCTGCCCTGTAACTATGGCAAGGACGGGGAAGACTGTTCCGTGAAGAAAGGACAGCCCAAACGCTCTGGACGTCTTACGAGGCACACAGGCATTCGTCCAGGGGGACCACTAACCGATCACCAGCAAAAGGGAGGCACCTGCATCTCTACCCACCCGGGGCTTACACTGAAACGAACCCCGCCTGACAGGGAGACCGGCAGAACACGCAGCAGCGGGTACCCCACTTACCCAGGCCCCTTCTGGCACCCCCGCAGGCTGGCCGTCGGCCTGGGTGTGGTGGCAGCACACGACTCCACGGGGCATCCTCAGAGTCAGGTGCACAGGCAACCTTCGCCCTCGGTACCGTGGGGACTAGACCTGGTCCAAACCAGGGCTCACCGTCTACACTGTTGCTCCCGGGCCACACGCCTGGGGTCTCACCTTGTGCCCCCACCTCTGCAGCACGGTGTCACTCATATGGCCTTCTTGGGAGTGGCCTGGCACGGAGCCGAGTGGGTCACGCTGTAGCTGTCCTCATGGCCCCTTGTGTGGTGGACATCACCGAGGTTGGGCCATGGTCACCCGAGCTCACTGGCCCAAGACACCATCCTGCCAGCCCTGCTGCTCTACGACCTGCGTCTCGCCCCCAGCCACAGTGCCTGTGCAGGCGACTTGTGCACGTCACAGGGAACACAGAGTGGCAATGGCTCGAGGACAGAGCCGTGTCAAGTCACTGAAGACTGTCAGTCAACTGACTGTTCCCTGGCTCTTGGTTGGATATGGCCACATGTACCACGCGCCTGTGCGAATCTGCTTCAAGCCCCATCCATCTCCCTGTAAGACCTTCGCCAGGTGCCTGTGGACCCCACTGACTGGCCCGTGCTCGAAAGCAAATCCCAGGCAGGATACACGGTTCCAGTCAGGGACTGGATGATGCGGCAAGTGGCGGAGGGTCCCTGGTGGCATCCCTGCTTCCCCGGAGGCTCTGGGCCTCTCGGTATCCCCTCAGAGACGGATCATTTGGCTGCTGCCGCCTGACGCCAGCTGGGCTAAGCCGCATGCAGCCTCCTTCACTGTGAGGCCCTGAATGTGACTGGATGGCCCTGTCTGTGGCTCCGCTCCACGCGAGGCCCCTGCACTCCACCCTTCAGCCCCGTGCCTCCCGGCTCCGCCCTCCAGGCTCCACCCCTTCTTCTCAGCTGGTCCCGTCCTGCAGGGACAGTACCCCATCTGTGGTCAGGGCTGCACTTCCTGTCCTCCCGCTGGAGCTTCTAGTCAGGGCCTTGTCCCTGGGCCTCCTTCAACCCTGGGTAAGGGGTCATGGCATGGAACCCCCTCCCCAGCCAGTGTGTGGCCTGAAGTCCTCAGGCCTAGGTGTGCAAGGAGGAGATGTACCCACCCTTCTGAAGCTTTGGGATCCAGGCAGGGTCTGTCAGATGTGTGTCTATCGCCCCTTCCCTCTTGCTTTGCAGGTCCAGCCTCCGTACTCCTACACGAGCCTGCTGTGCCCATGAAGGGCTGCTTACCTTCAGCCTCTGGCGTCCCTCACCCCCTCACACCATCAAGCCTTCCTCCTTTCCAGGGACATCCATTTAACCTCACACCAGGGTGCAGGAGTGTGGCCTCCGCTCTGCCAGGGACACGCCTGGCTGGTGTCCACCTCCCTAACCACTAGTTCCTGGCTTCTTGTGTCTGGCCCAGGGCCGGCAGCAGCCTGTGGGGGGCTGAGGCTTAGCCACTGTTCCTGGGCTTCCTCAGCGGCTGCGCAGGGTAGCAGGTGGTCCTGCTCACCAGCAGTCCCTTGGCCTTCAACAGCCCTTAGCTCAGGAACCACACAGCACAGGGAAAAGCCGTCTCACAGGGCTTTAACAAAGACTGCCTCTTGCCCACCTATGGAATGTTTGAATGTAAATGTGTGGGGTGGTTTGTATCCCTGGGGTGATGCTGCTGCATACTGGGCCTTGGCCTCTGTTCAAGGGAAAACTTTCCCGGAAAAATAAAGTAGATTAACCTTAGAGTGGCTCTCTTTAAATTCACCATTACAGATATGATCTTTCCAGAAAAGCCAGTGGGAGCAGGTGGGCAGGGCTGGGGCGTGGCGGCCCTTTGCTGCTCCTCACCCCAGCATGGTGTGGACATCGTGGCCAGGAAGGGCGGGGCTAGAGGCGCAGAGCCACTCTCACCCACAGTCCTTTCCCTCTCCACGTCTCGGGCTGCTCCCGCCCACACTGGCAGGGAAAACTGCAGGGTGCCTACTCTGCTGAGCCCTTGGAAGCTCCCTGTGACCAGGCCCGTGGAGGGAGCTGTGAAGGCCAAGGCATCTCCCTGTCTCGTGGTGTCGGTGGGGCGCTGCAGAGCCCTGACCCTGGGTATCAGGAGGCAGACGGGACTGCGGGGCGAAGAGGCCCTGGCCCAGCCCTGAATGACTTGTCTGTGGGTGAGGGATGCCACCGCAAACCCACTGAGAATTTCCTCGAGAAACTGACTGTCCACCGAGGGAATGAGCAGGGTAAGCAAGAGCAAAGCCTTTCCATCTTAATATCCTTGTGTGAGCCGTGTACTAGAGGGTCTGCGCTACCAGTTCCAAGCATGCTTTCCGCCAGTCCTCGGTACCATCAGAATGTTGCCAAAGTTACAACAGTCCTACTAACTGGGGTGGGAAAGAGCATTCGATGCTGAGCTGAATGCAAAAGCGAAATGGTCCACAGGAGCCTTCTGACTCCATCAAGACTCGAGCGCTTGGGCAGCCGCCCTGCACCTGGGGATGTGGGGCAATCCACGAGGGCTCGGGTCTCTGTACCTCGTTTCCCAGCAGAGCGGAGACACACGCTTCGGAGGCGTCGCAGATGGCCGTCAGGTCGTGGCCTCCCTCCAGGGCCAGCACGATTCGGCCACCAGCCAGGCCCATCAGCTGCTTCGTCAGGTACCCGAAACCTGCAACAGGAAGGGAGTCGTGAGTGGAAGGCAGAGTGGGCAGTGGTCGGGGCCCTTCACCTCCCAGAGACAGGGCTGGGCACCACCGTGCCCGACAGAGGCCGGGTTCCATTTAATGATTCACGGAAGGTTTGGTTTTGGATCCCCTTCCCGTGTGTTGAGGATACACACTAGGGTTGCAGCACTTTGGTTTTAGAATGCAGCAAGTCATTGTGTTTGAGGGACAGGACCGCCATCCCCACCTAGAAACCCCGTGCCCCGCTTCTGCTACCCAGTGGGCCCAGCTGCCTGGGCATCTGACGTGCTCTGTAACTGCACACACACGGTAAGGCTTGCCTACACTCAGGCCCGGGTGACAGTGAGCCAGGGTGTGTCCACAGCACCCACCTCTGCAGAGAGGTCATACCTGGTGGGTATGACAATCACCACCCACGGCCAGCAGGCTGGCTTGCTAGAGAGCTGGCAGGACCCTAATAAACCAGTGGCCCTGATTCTGGACTGGTCAGCAGATCTGGCCCCATGCCAGGCAGCACGCCCTGGCGGGCCCAAACCTCCAAGACTCGATTCCTCTCTGATGGGAACAGTGACACTGGCTTCAAGGCTGCTGTGAGTTATAAACCGAGAAGCTCAGAACATGGCAGCTGGGTACTGGGAGTGCTGGGCATGGCGGTACTCTGCCCTCTGCCTCGTTGCTTCATCAGCAACCAGGCTCCACAGCCCAGGAGCAGGGGGATTTCGAGAGGCCCGCACCAGAGTACAGCCACCCCAAAGGCCACTACCTGTTCCCACCTTCCTCCCCCACAGAGCCCATGCGCTTCTTGTGTGGGGGTTAGACAGGCTCTCCTCCTTGGCCACCTGTGCTGATGGAGGACAGGGAGAAGAACGGGCAGCTCACGGGGAGCTGGGGCTCGAGGGACTCACGAGGGCCATGTTTCAGGGTCCCAAGAAGCTCTGGCCACAGGAGAATCCCCAGGCGCCTTGAGGCTCGGTGGGGAAGGCACCCAGGCCTCTGTGCGCCCAGTTCTGGGCAGCCTCACTCTGCCTACTCTCTCTCCCATCAAAAGGGCGACACGAGAGAAGAAAATGCAGAACAGAGCCCGAGTTAGCTCTTGGTAGGACTAGGGACTTGGCCCCCACCCCCAGAGGGCCTGCATGCTCCTCAGGTACCCGTGTCCCAGCCAGTGAGACACTGTGTCTAGTGTGCCCGGCCCTGCTCTGCAGCTCCTGCAGCGCTCTGCGCTCTTGGAGACCTGCAGCTGGGGTCTAGTTGGGTAAGAAGGAAGGGCGCCCTCCCTTCTATTACCCGACATGCAGAATATAACTGATCGCAGAGTGAGCGGAGTCAGTCATGGCGCGGGAAAGGGACCTCTGCAGAACCACTTACACCTGGCAGAGAGGTTGTACCCTCCAAGAGGCGTGGGGTGGCCCTCCACAGCATCGAAGCCCGACGACACCAGCACCACGTCCGGGGCGAACTCGTTGGCGATGGGCATGACCACAGTTCTGCAAGACAGGAGAGGGCGCTACTGGGTCAGTGAGGACAGACAAGAGGACTGGGTGGTTACCAGACACAGGATGTTCCCTGAGGCAGACAAATGCCTCTGAATCCCTTCGGTCAGTGGGCTGGAATCTGCCGGCTCATACTTGATCAGTAGGAAATCAACCCAAATGTGATCATGGTGTGTTTCGCTTCTTCAAAGTGCAAATCAACAAGCCCTAGGACAAGTGCTTTGGAAGCCGCGGCACAGGTGCCTCTTGGGAGTGCTACTTTCTGTGCATCCTGGAGGCAATCTGCAACTAGCATGGCAACAGCTGCGTGAGCACAGGGAGGCGGGGCAGAGCCTGCTGCCGGCACCCCGGCAGTCCTCCTGCTGGCCCCTCCAGCCCCACCCCTGCCTTCTAGGCCCCGCCCTACCTTCCTGCAGGTGGCTCCTAGCTCAGGCTGCCCTCCCGGTGACAAGGACAGCACACTTTTCAGGGCTCTCGATCAACACAGGCATGGCCATGGCCCCAGTGCCAGCACTGGCTGCCATGTGTGGCTGAGAGGGCGGAGTGCCCTGGCTAGCGCTGCCCAGCCCTGCTGGGAGGGGGCCCACACGAGCTTCCACCTCCCCAGAGGGCCCCGCGCCCACAACCAGCGACCATCGCAGGAGAGGGTGAAGAAGCTGACACCTAGGATGGTTGAGGGAAAGCAGTGACACACGGAAGAGAACTTTCTAGAGAATGTAGACACCATTGAGAAGTCCAGTGGCAAGATATTCTACTTGGAAAGTGGAAAGACCACCTCTTTTTTTTTTTTTGCGGTACCGGGAATTGAACTCAGGGGCGTTCTACCTCTGCGCTACACCCCCGGCCCTATTTTTTATACTTTATTTTGAAACCGGGTCTCACGAAGTTGCGGAGGGCCTCACTAAGGGGAGAGAGAGAGAGAGAGAGAGAGAGAGAGAGAGAGAGACAGGGAGAGAGAGCGAGAGAGCTGAGGCTGGCTGCGGAAGACCGCCTCTTAACACCAAATAGCAGATCAACTAAGAGTCGAATGACTATATCAATGTGTGTTGTAAATACATGCTGTGTTAAACCCGATCCGGACGCAGCTTCATGGACCGTCCGCGCTTGCTCTGTTAGACTGCAAATGGTCCTGACTGACTTCATTCTCTTTTTGGGGGCCAGGTGAGCAGACTCACAGCCCCCTTTCCTGGGGGCAGCAGACTCCAGGAGGGAGGTGGCTGGTGCCCGGGACCGTGCTCCTGGCACAGGAGGAGGAAGGCGGACACGAAGCCCGGTCAGGGGACTCCACAGGCAGGCGTGTGACCCTCGCTGAGAAGCACGCTTCATGCTTTCACCACCACCTGTTCTTGGAGTCTGCCAGAACCAAAGTGACTGCTGCGTCCCCGCGGCCTCCACGGCACATGCAGGGGGGTCTTCACTTCCTTTTTGGCACGGGAGGTCTTTCATGGGAAGCAGCCACATGTACCAGGCATGGCAGAGGGTTCCTCCCACCACCACCATGGAGCGCCCAGAAATGCCGTGGCCACAACGCTGAAGGCTGCCGGTTTCGGACTCAGTGTCAGCTACTAAATGACATTCCCCATGGAAGACAAAAGTACCAATTCTGGCTGAAAGAAACACGATGCTCAAAATTCAGGCACCATTCTAGAGTGCAATCCTATTGAAAAGTTCCTTTACTTTTAGGGGGTGGAAGTGGTGAACCCCAAGAACTACACAGAAGCTGAAGACTGCCACCGTTCCCTGAGGACCACCCAGGCGCCCATCCTAATGCCAGCAGACACACGGCGCCACGCCACGAGCCCTCAGAGTGAGTGCACAGGGCAAAGGGCACGTGCCCTGCGATGCTGGAGGCCATGTGGCTCCAGCTGGCTCCAGCCGAGGCCGAGAATCCTGCTAAAAAGCATCAAATTCACTCCTGGGCACTTTGCGGGCTGAGAAACTCATGCCCAGCTCAAAAGGGGCGTTTGCAGAGGACCTGGGGGTGTCCTCACAGCCTGCTGCTTTTGCACTTCCTTCTTCTGAGGATACGGCCAGTCCCACGGTGTCCTCTGGAACAGCCTCAGCAGCAGGCTGAGAAAGGGGCCTTCCTTTAAATGACATGGGTCTGTGCCGGAGGACCTCTGAGGCCATCATTAGTGTCCTAGGGCACACAAGAGGTGACCCCAGACTCTTCCTGCCAAGAGCCCACAGGGGCTCTGTCAGGCCCTCTCAGGGCTGCCCGCAGCGAGAAAGCAGCTGGACTGTGCGGCCCCATGTGAGGACAGCAGGTGGTGGGTTTGGCACAGGCCGCGGTCTGCTGACCTCTGCCCCAGACCCTGTCCACACAGCTCTGTCCTGTTCTTCAGTGCATGGCGCAGCCCCGCATTTCGGGAGGTTTCACACACCCACTGGGGCTCTGTAACAAAGGCACAGCGGACTTTGTTGTTTCATACTGAACACTTAAATGAAGCATTTGCCCCGAGCACACACGCGCTGGCGTGTCAGCAATCCTGCCTGCCGGCCGGACACTGAGAGGTTCTTGGCTGGTCAGCGGCAGGGTGGGAAGAGCCTCAGATGAAGGAGCCTGACTGCTGTGGAAGGACAGCCTCGCTCGCACTGGTGTGGCTCCTCATTATTTTAATGAAGTACTGTCGCACGCCTCTGCCTGTGGGCAGAACGACACAGCTTCGCCATGCTTCTGGTGGGGATTTAAAGCCGAGACGGTTTTTCAATGAAAACCACAGGCATTTTGTGCAGACACCGTGTCATTCACAAAGCACTTCCGCAGCCGCTTTGAAGCGAGGGCATGTGGTGGGCTTCAGCTCTCCACTTTGAAGTCCCGCTGAGCTATTTAATTTCTAATCCCCCTCCCAAAAGAGTCCTGTTAAAATCATCACTAAATGGAAGTTCATACCAAGAAAGCCCCTGGATATATGCTTGCAGTGTGGCATTGCCCCAAAGCCAATCAAAACAAAATGTAAACATGCCCCCAGGGTCACGGTGGGCATGGTGGCCACGCATGCGCACCAGCACTGGCTGTCATACGGGTGTGCCTACGCGCTCATTTTATTTTCCAGGACTTGGCTCCCTCTAGGCGGCACTTTGGGACACTGGCTAAAGCTAAGGCGATTTGTAACCGTCCCGCATGCAAGGTGTGTGCTGGAGGCATGTGTGGTACCACGGAGGAACGTCACTGCTCCTCCTCGGGATGCGGCTTCTTTGCATGTAAGATGGGGCTGACACGCCCTCTCTGCTGCTTCATGGACCTGTCATCCATTAACAACCTCCACACAGGAGGGAACGGGAAAGAACGTCCCTACTTAACTGGCGCTCAAAGGCAATGGGAGACTGGACTTACATTTCAGTTCCAGAAATAAACTTTTAACAACTTAAGTCTCTGAAAATAGTCTAAATATTGTTGTAGGGCTTCTCTTACACCATCTCTTTAAAGTGAGTATTTCCATGGGGTCACCTCTGGCTTCGGCAGGGAAACTGAGGGCAGAGAGGGGTGGGCTTGGAGCTCCCCAAGGCAGCAGACCAACTGGTTGTCAGCTTAGAGGCAGGAGAAATGGGTGCAGCTGGGCAGATCTCTGAGGGGAGTGTCCTTAAGGACACTCTTGGTGCAGGAGGGGGTAGGACCCACCAGCACCACCATGCCCACCTGCCCTGTGATGGCTGCTCTGGAGGTGCAGCTCAGACGGACAGCATGGTGCCAAGGCTGAGGGCACCTCGGCATCTGGAGTGGCCGTGGGTGAAGCTGGTACTCCTGCACATCTCCTTCCCAGGGTCTCACCCGGCCTGCTCTTACAGCCTTCTCACCAACACACACTGAGCCTGTCCCTTAGCCACGAGCCATCGCAAATCTACAGCCTGGAGGACGAGAGCCCACACCCAGGAGTGCGGCCTGGATGATGCAAGGGTGCATCCGCGAGCACGGCCTGGAGGACGAGCCCACACCCAGGAGTGCGGCCTGGACGATGCAAGGGTGCATCCGCGAGCACGGCCTGGAGGACGAGCCCACACCCAGGAGTGCGGCCTGGACGATGCAAGGGTGCATCCGAGAGCACGGCCTGGAGGACGAGCCCACACCCAGGAGTGCGGCCTGGACGATGCAAGGGTGCATCCGAGAGCACGGCCTGGAGGACGAGCCCACACCCACATGCACGGCCGCATCCAGACGTGTGTCCTGGAACACGTAAGCCAATCCAAATGTGTGGCCTAGGAGATGCCATTCCATGTCCACACACGTGACACGGAAGGCACAAGCCCACGTCTATATGCGTGGCCTAGAAGGTCTAAGCCATGTCCACATGCGTGGCCTGGAAACCATGAGATGACCTCCAAGTGTGTGGCCCGAGCCCACATCCACACGCGTGGCCTACGAGACACGAGCCCACATCCACATTTATGGTCTAAAGGTGTGAGCCCACGTTCACATGCACGACTTGAGCGTGGAAGCCGATGCCCACACACATGGCCTGGAAGACATGAGCCCACGCCCACACGTGGCCTTCCGTGGGAAAAGGCTGGGCTGGACAGCACGCTGGCGACGCAGCCCATCTGCTGCCTTGTGGAAGAAGGGCTCTGCGGAACGGCGTCTGCGGCCACAGATTTCCACAGCATCAGATCACAGGGGTGGAGGTGCCATCTCCGAAACCCACAGCTGACTCCAAATGCAAAGACTCAACAGCTGGGTTCCCACATCTGGAAAAAAATGGCCTCCATCCCCTATTAATGTTTGGATATATACTGTCCACTGGAGAAACTCATGCATTAGACAATGCAGCCAGATTCGGGGGTGAGGACGGCTGAGAAGGTGGTCACTGAGGACGTGGCCTTGCGCTCTGAATCTATCCTCAGCCCCTCCTCTCTGGCCCTGCTTCCTGCCACCGTGAGGTGGGAATGGCTTTTCCTCGTGCTCCCATGCCCTAAAACCCCGCTGAGCCAGCTGATCACCGACTGGCCTCTGAAACCGTGAGCCCTTAAATAAACCTTTCTTCCTTTAAGCTCTGCTTGTCAGGCATTTTGGTCACAGCAATGACAAAGTTGACTAAAACATCCCCACAGATCCCTAAAGCAAAATCCACCAAGCCCAGGGTCAAACTGATGCTTACGGCATGGAAGGCCAGCGTCTGGGGCCTCGACTGGAAAGGGGTGCTGGGAGGACATGCCATCTCTGTGTTTTGGGATGCCCTCTGCCCTCCACATGTGCTCAAGGTCTCGTCTGCCAAGCCTGCCCATCGTGCCTCCTTGAACAGGGGCCCAAGCTGACAGGCAAGAGCCACTTGCTGCCCCCAAGCCTGTCTGCGCACCTTCTCCTCGAGTTTCTCCAAGGCCCCGAGTGTCGGCGGCGTGGGCTGGGTGACTGTGGGCAGTCACTGCTCCGTCAGCAGACATGGCTTTGCAGGCGGCAGCTGCCACGGGGACCCGACAGCACTGTTTTAACAATCACGACTTCGATAACTGAAAATTTCCTTTTGTTCTTGCTTTGACTGTGAGGACAGGAGCCGCTGCCTCTCCTTGTGTCTGCAGCTACCCCACACAGCTGCCCATGAGCCTGCCCTGAGGCACGGAACTGCAGGCTACCCCCAGCTCCCCCACCACATCCCTGAGAGCTGCCCAAACCTGTCTCCTCCGCCTGTGTTCTGGGGGAGGCTGCAGGGATTGCCCGTCCTGGGCCATGCCACGGATAGCAGCTCTCCCCAACAGCCTGGCCTCTCCCGCCTGCCGTGCCACAGGCACCTCGGCCAGGGCAGGGCTGGACACAGGCCGGTCAGGACCCTTCCAGCCCCAGTTGAAGGCCAGGCCCCTGCTGCTCAGGTCCTCCCTGTGCCCCACACCCTCCCACCATGCACTGGGGACTGGCGGCCCGGGCTCTCTGGCTCAGCCTCTTCACCTTGCCTTCCCAGCTGACCCCTGGTGAGGTGTACTCATGCCTTCTCCCCGCAGCTGCTCTGGGAGGCGGGCCCACAGAAGAGCCTGTGGTCCTGTCAGCGCTGCTGCTTCCAGAACCTCAGCCATGCTCGGCTCTTCCCCTCCTAGCCGGCTATGATCTTGTAGTCATGCCAAAAGGGCGGGTGCCCGGCTCTGCAGCTTCTCCTCATCCACTCTCGCCAGCACCCCAGGGGGCTCACGTCCACATGAAAAATCCACCGAGGCCCACCTCCCAATCTTGACACCCATGCTCGCTCACCTCTGCATTCTCGCCGTGCAGCCCTGACCCTGTCTCTACATCATCAGATGTAGAATCCACTGCCCCACTGGATCTCGGCCCCCACAGTCCCCCACTTCAAGGTGCCTCTCCTCCCCTCCATAGGACACCCCCTCCTCAGCACCCCCTTCAGACCATGTAGAGTGGGGCACCACTGGGGATGCCCTGTGGGAGGCCCGCAACCCCAGGAGTGGCCTCTGTCGGGCCTGGGCCGGTGTGAGGCTACTCCAGCCTTGACCCAGTGGCCCTGCCCCCACACCCCCAATCTGCTGGACCCCGTCCACCCTACCTGCGGGTCCTATTTAATGCAGCGGCCTCTCCTCCCCAGGCTCCATCAGTTTCCAAATGTGACCCTGACCACCCTGGGTCACCTGGCCCCACCTGGACCACTCCATCTCAGAAAGAGCCTTTCAGCAAGGCTGCCAGGAGACAGGCTCATCTCCTGTCCATCCCTCACAGAGCGTGCTGTCAAGGACGAAGGTCAGATAGGCGACTGTCTTCAGGCTCTGTTCCTTGGGGATCGCCCTTTCTCTTCTGTGCCTGTGTTAAGCTCATTCTTACAAGGCTCAGCCCGGGCATCCCTTCTGGGGGGCTCCCTTGGCCCCACGTGGGCAGGGGCCTCGGCCCACTGCGCCAGCTTCTCCACCACAAACCTGACTCCACGCGGCCCACCTGCTGCCCAAGGCCCTCTCCCCGTTCATGGCCTAACTGTTGTCTAGACCACAATGGGCCGGGTCAAGCAGGTCAACCACGCTGGGGAAACATGGGGCTTATCAACTGAGATCTCTGCTTCTAAAATCACCATCTGGACGTCAGTATGGGGCCTCATAACCTTTAGAAAGGAGGCAGTCTGATGGTCTGGACCCGATCTCTTCATCCAGTGAGTGCCCTCACTGAGAACGCAGCACCAGTCACCGAAGTGCGCCCTTGCGGGTGCGTGAAACCGACACACGCGCTTCTCCACAACCAGAGAGCGGCTGATAAAAAGCAGCAGCAGCAGCACACCCGACGCCGCCGCGGAGCTCATGCCCTAGCTGAGAGGCCAGGAGTGGAATGGCCAGGCTGCCAGTTTAGAGACCAATGGCCGCTAGAGTCAAGCCACCCCTTCAGAGTCCCGGCTCACTGAGGTCTGTGCCAGGCTTCACAGCACCACATTAAACCCACACCGAGCAGAGGTGACCTCGACTTGGCTCGCACCGCTGACACTGGGGGCCACTGTCCTCGCGACAGGTACAAGAGGGGTTAAGAAAGCGCATCATTGTCTGCGTCCAGGCCCACAGAGCCCGGCCGGTGCTCAGCAAACTTCAAAGCCACGTCTGGCACTGGGACTGGTTTGAATTAAGGTCCCTTTTCTCCTACAGGTCTCCGAGCCTGCGGAGAAAGTGCCGGCCACTTCTGGATTTCATTAGGGGCAATTTTCTTATCTTTTCTTCATCTGAGGCTTGATCCCCTGCAAATGTGACCTGGCAGGCGAGGGGTCTGAATAACAAGGTGCTGCCTTTGAGGCACGCATTGTCCCAAGGGGCCCCCCAAAAGGGGGAGAGCGAAGAAGAAAGGGGAAGCCAGTCTCTGACCCTTCTCTCCCCATCTGATGCCCAGGGAACCATAAATTGTAAACTTCAAAGTGCTATTTTACATTAAAATCAATGAAAAAAACTCCGAAACAATTTTCCTTTTCAAAGAAGCTATTGAAGCTTTAAAAAGCTTGCTCGATAAGGTATCATCATACACACTTGGCAGGACATTGAAACAGATGTCGAGGGCAACTGGGGAAGAGCCGTTCATCCTCCAGGCTGGGCAGGCGTGGCCTGGGAGGAGAGTGACCTCAAGGGGGTGGAGCTGCCAGAGGGCCTGGGCTGCGGCACCAGGGGTCAGACTTCCACCCCATCAGGGCACCGCGGGTACAACGAGAAGTGCCACTAGACAAGGGCCATGCCAGCAGAGCCTGGCTGAAGGACTGACCTGAACGAAGACAGGCCTGTTGGTGACGGCCAGTGCCTGTCACCAGAAAGTCCCGCCCGCCCGGCACCAGTGCTCATCACGTGGGCCCTCAGTCATGACCAGCGTCTGCTCCGGCAGGGGTTCACTACCAGGCGGTACTGCCCCGTGTGTCTGGACGGTATATTCAGAGCAGGCTTGCGACGGCCAGTTCTCAGTGGGGAGGTGACACAGTGGCACCAGAGGGGAGCGCGTGACCACCCCAGTTGAGGGGTTCAGCTTTCACAGCAGCAGACATTCAGACGTGTGTGTAAAGTCCTTGTCTTCACATGAGGTGCAATGGCTGTCAGCACTGCATTGCTGCTGATTGGGGGTAGGAAGGACGCCACATTCAAACCAATGGGCGCAGAGGGAAAGCAGTACAGAAGTTGGCGCTGGCCTGAGCGCTGGCTACTGCTCATCAGCAGAGACCAGTCCACTATCTGAGCAGCCCACCTCCTGTGCTGTAATCAGATGGATCTGTTATTTCCTTGAACCTCTGAGTGGGCCAGGCCTTTACACCACTAGACTCCCAACCACTTTTCCAGTGGGAACTGGAACCAGGACCCCTTTTCATGATGAGCAAGCAGATGTTGAGAGGTGTCACGTGACTTGCCCAGGATCCCCACAGAGCACATGGCAGAGTCGACATCAAAACTTTTACAGATGTGTCCTTGTGCAGTCTCATCCACCAGAGACATGCACACACACCTACACACATGCATACACATACATGTGCATGGGAACAGACATACACGCACACCGAGAAATGCACACAGGCACATGGACACCACCCACGGAGACAGGCACACACATTCAGGTACAGACACACACCCACAGAGACACACGCCTGACTGCAGGTGCTTTATGTGCACACAGGTCAGGACAGCAAGATCCTGGAGTCAGAGGCAGAGAGAAGACGACCTGAAGCTCAGCAGGGCTCTGATCCTCAATGCACCGACAGTGGCTCCAGCAAGACTGAAGCCCCTTAGGCCCAGCCTGGCCAACAACCTTCCCACGAGGCCCCAGAGCTGCGTCTGGGTGTGGACTGCTCACCCGGAGCTGCCTCTCTGCACCACGGCAGGTAGAAGCCACTTTTATTAATTAATTTATTCTATGGTACTGGGGAATGAACCCAGGGGCAATCTGCCTCCGAGCTAAACCCTTTTTTAAAATTTTGAAACATGGTCTCACTAAGTTGCTGAGGCTGGCCTTGAACTGGTGATCCTCATTTCTTAGATGCCCAGGTACTGGGATTACAGGTTACAAGCCACTGCGCCCCGCCAGAAGTGCTGTTTAAAAACAACTACATGGACCAAAATGTGCGCACGCCAGGCCATCTGCTCACGCTCATAGGGACGACTTCAATCTATATCCCCTTGAGGACAAAAGCCAGCCCTGTGTTTATAAACCACTGCCCTGCAGCTATGTCCCAAAGGACCCGAGCAGCGTAGGGCGGTGGTGCACAGGCATGACTGTTGATACATGCATACGTATATACATGGAGGGGAAATAATTTATTTCCATTTTACATGGTCTTACAAAGGGTTTGTGGAAGAAAAATTAGGAAATGATGAAATCTTTAAGATTTGCTCCTTCATTTTTCATGGTGGACAAGACACTGGGCGCAAAAGCCCTGACCTCCACCGCCCTCCTTATTATCAGATGGAAAAGCATTCCTGGATTTACTGGAAGCACACGGGAAATGAGGCACAGGATGCAGACGGTGCAGAGGCCAGACTTTTGGCACTGGAGGAGAACAGAGCCCTCGAAGGCTGTGGCCCGCTCAACACAGCCGAGTTCAGAAGGGCGGCGCTCTAGGACATGCTCCCGAGGGAGGCTGGGGAAGCTGGGACTCACCTGAAGGCCGCCAAGTACTCTGTGTCTCCCATGGGGGGGTCGAGGCCTCCTGTGAAAGCCATGTTGACATTGAAGCCCACGCCTGGCCCTGTGCCCACCTGTGGCCAGAAGGAGAGAAATCTGTCACAGACCCTCCAGCAGGAACACTGACACGGGGCACCTGGGCTGTGGGTGTGTCCTGGGCTCCCAGTGCGCGTTCGTGAGTGTGCAAAGCTGGATGCCCACAGGCCCTGGCATGCTGGTGTCCACACAGAGCACTTTTCACAGGACACTGCAGATTCTCCAGGACCCTGAACCTTGTCGCTGGGCCGGAGGAGGGGCCTGCTGGGTCCCTCAGGAACACTCAGGGACCTGCTGCTCTGGGCCACGTGCCACACTCTGACAGAGGGCACATGACGGTCCCTGGGCAGATGTCTGTGAATGGTCACTTCCACTGCCGCTCAAGCAGCGACCTGGAGAGGGAGGGTGCCTCTTCCTTACTCCAGGGCCTTGTTCAGAGGGAGAGCGGGCTCTGCCGCCCTGGGCCTGCCATGCCGCACTGGACGGGCAGCAGGACAGGTGCCCCACGAAGGTGTGGCCTGCGGTGCTGTCCACGCAGAGTGGCGGCCCTCCTGAGGGGAGAGGGCAGCTGCCTCACTCACTCATAAGTGCTTCGGTTTGCCAGATGGGGACGGGAAGCAGCCTCTAGTCTTTCATTTGTACTTGAGACAAAGTCCAGGCCCTGGTGCACACGCAGTGGAATCCAGTCAATGCCTGCCTGCAATGACTAGGCTTACATGTGACACCCTGTCCTGTCACGCGGGCCGTGCACAGGCAGGAGTGGCAGTTGAAACACGGGCTCCAAGCCGGCCATGCCTCCCCAAAGTCCCACACACCCAACTCACCTCGTCAGGCGCCCCACTGCCGGGGAAGAAGTTCCCGTCATCGTAGCGGTGCAGGGACACGTAAAGGACATTGGGGTCGCTGTAGAAAGCCTGCTGGGTGCCATTCCCGTGGTGCACATCCTGAGGGCAGGACAGATGGCTCAGGGCAGGCCTGGGCCTGGGAGCGCAGCCCTCTCTGCCCAGCCACCTTGTGCCCTAGAGCGACAGCTCACGTTCACTGACCGCCAGGCCTGCACCCCGCGGGGTGGTCAGGGGCCACACTGAGCAGGGGCGTAGGGACACCGAGGGCCGCTGTCTGCCTCTGCGGAGTACCTTTTTACCCTTAGCACCGCTGAACATTTCCGATTCCGGCAATGAGGACCGCTGGTGTTCCAGCCGGCCCATGGGCTTGCTTTTTCAAACAGTCTTTTGATCGATGCCTTGCACCTGCCTTGTCTCTGTGGCAAATGAGCCACTTCCTCAGCCTCCACCGGGAAGCACGCGTGAGGGCCAGCTCTGCCAGGCAGGGCGTACAGCAGGAGACGGACGCTACGTGGCTGGGGTGACAGGGCTCAAGACCTGTGCTAAAATGACTCTTTCTCTCTCTTTCTTTGTGGTATTGGGGATTGAACCCGGGATGTTCTACCTCTAAGCTACACCCCAGCCCTATTTCACCTTTTATTTAGGGTCTGAGTTGATGAGGGCATCGTTTAAGTTGCTAAAACTGGCCTCAAACTTGTGATCCTCCTGTCCCAGCCTCCAAAGTACTGGGAGTACAGGCGTGCGCCACCATGCCTGGCATGACTACCACTTTCTTAGTCACCGGTCCACATGTTATAAGCACCAGGGGCAACCAAAGAGACCTATTTAAGATGCGCCGACCCTCCCAGGGCAGTGATGCCTCCCATGGGAAGACGGAGGAGGCTCAGCTGCCTCCATCCCAGCACAAGACGGGCACCCTTGAGGACAAGAGGGAAGCAGGTGCATGAGAACAAGGTGTGGCCTGCAGCTGGGGCAGGCAGGCCCTTCCTCCAGGTCAGACACGCGGCAATACGACCCTGAGCCCTGCCTTCCATGTGGGGTAGAAGGAGCTGCAGGCCTGGAGTCCACGACTGGCAGGGCCGGCTGCAGTCATGGCTGACTCTTAACAGTGTGCAGCTTTATTTTTCTGAACTTAGAGACAGTTTCTTAAACTCCCCAAGTCCTAGTGTCTATGGAGGCGAAAGCCCACCGCCTCCCACCCCCACACTGTTGCCAAGGGCAACAGAGGCGAGCACAGCTCCTCCTAGCTCCACTCTGGGAGGCGGACCACTCACCCAGTCCACGATGAGGATCTTGCTCACGCTCAGTCTCTGCTGGAGCAGCCTGGCCGCGACCGCCACAGAGTTGAAGTAGCAGAAGCCCCTGTGGAAGGCAGTGGGACACAAGATGCACCAGTTTATCTGCCTGCACACAGCCCGCAGCAGAACCATCTAGAGTCCCGGGAGACTCCAGGAGGGGTCTGGTGAGGGTCAGTCCCTGATTCAGTAGCCAGTGACCTCAGCTGATGGTGGTGTTGGCCAATACGGTGGTGTAGACACACGCAGACACATCATACACATATGCACACACACCACAGAGCTACACACCAGATATATAAATACCATGGATACACACGTACTCTACACAAGACGCACACACATCACACTAGATTAACACACCAGATATATACACACCACGGATACATACACATACCACATGGACACACACACCAGAGATATACACACCATAGAGATATACACAGACACATCATGCACACATATGCACACACACCACAGAGCCACACACCAGATATATAAATACCATGGATACACACGTACTCTACACAAGACGCACACACATCACACTAGATAAACACACCAGATATATACACACCACGGATACATACACATACCACATGGACACACACACACCACAGATATACGCACCACACAGATATACACAGACACATCATACACACATATGCACAAATACCACAGAGCCACATGCCAGATATATAAATACCATAGATACATATGTATTCTACACAAGATGCATACACCACACAGATATGTACACATGGGGATACAAATATACCACACTGATATATACACACCATACAAGATAAACACACCAGATATATACATACCATGGATACATACACATACCACATGGACACACATACCACAGATATACACACCACACAGATATACACACACACAGGCAAACAAACATGTACACACACACACACACCAAGATATACACACCACACAAATTTACATGTACACACATGCAAACAAACACACATGCACATATACCAGACACACACCTCAGACAGGCACCACGTATACACACACACACCACACAGAAATACATAGACACACAGGCAAACAAACACATGTACACACACACCAGACACACACCACACACAGACAGGCACCACGTATACACACACACACACGCCACACAGATATACAGACACACAGGCAAACAAACACATGTACACACACACCAGACACACACCACACACAGACAGGCACCACGTATACATACACCACACAGATATACACACGCACACACTCCTTATATATACACCACACACAGAAATGCACATACCACAGACACACACAGGCACGCATACATGGATTCATATATACATACCACAGATATAAATCACATAAATATGCACAAACATACACATACACACACACGCACACACCACATACACATATACAGACACACCACAGACATACCCCATGGATAGACACATGTGCACACAGAGACACATATAAACACATGGGCACTACAGATATACCACATAGATCACATGTGCACAGCTACATACCTATACACCACACAGACACACATCGAAACACACATACATACAGACACACCCAGATCCACACGCACATACACATCAACATACACCACACAGACACAGTCTCCTGCTGGGATTTCCAATGCTCCCACGTCACCATGTGTGGCTGTCCTCCCCTCACCCCTTCCCCACCCTCAGAACACACCGCAGACCCAACAGCTCCCAGCCACGGTGCCCACAAAACACAGGCCACCTATTGCTCACGCTTATTTTCCCGTATTCTAGGACACATGCTAGTACTATCTATCACTTCAGCAATTAGCTGTTATTAAGAACATTCCACAAAAGACCAAGAAAACAGGCAAAGAAAGTGACTCAAGTAAAAACAACAATGGTCTCAACCTTGATCTGTGGGTCACTGCAGCTGTGGAGAAGCAGCGAGCCCCATTGAGACCTGGCGCCCTCATGGCAGGAGCCGCTGGCCTGGAGTTGGAGCCCTGGCTACAGCAGGGCCTCAGAAACACTAGGGATCTTGACTGACCCAAGACACTTGCTCCGGTCCCTCCTGGACGTACTGTTCAAAACACTCAGCACCTTAGACTCAATGACACAGGAGACAGGCAGGAAGCCCGGCGTCTCGCCACACAGCGTGCCCGGGGACAGGGTGACGGTGGGCTCTGCAGGTGAAGCCAGATTCTGACCTGGAGCTCACGCCCACTGGCTACTCTCTCTCCCGTGCACATGAAGGAGGCTGCCTGCAGGGCACAGCTTTGAGCGCCACTCCCTGATGTGAGAGGAGAGGCCCTGTTCCCCACTCACTCGACCGGCTCACCCACCCGGGCCTGCTCAGTGGCTGCTCTCTCCTGCGCTCCACCGCACTGCACACCCTGGCTCCTTCCTGGCAGGGGACTGTGCTCCGCCCCTGTCTCACCTCACTGCAGGACCTGCTGCTGCTCTGCCTAGTGCCGGCCATGCTCATTAGGGAAGG
The DNA here is from genome assembly GCA_004027185.1 of Glis glis. Taxonomy (NCBI): domain Eukaryota; kingdom Metazoa; phylum Chordata; class Mammalia; order Rodentia; family Gliridae; genus Glis; species Glis glis. The sequence goes on from PVJS01003356.1 coordinate 43,315, forward strand.
CTTGTGGGTCCCCAGGATGGCTCACTCCTCTGGGGGTTCCTACTTCCTGCCCCAGGCGGCAGGAGCACTCGGCACACAGCTGCAGGGTCAGAGTCTGCGCTGACCTCACCCCAGGTGGGTCTGCACTTGCCACCGCTGTATCAACACGGAGGGCTGGGATGAGCCACACTCCATGCTTGGACCTTCACACGTGTGGTGGACGTGGCTTTGAGCCGTGGCCTCCTTAGGGCCCAACGGCCAGCAGCTCTGCCTCCTAAGAGGCCACACATGAAATGACCTGCAGACCGACCACGAGTGCTCTAGAACCACCAGTGCCGGGTAACTCGCTCAGTGTGACGACACGCCCGGCTTCCAGAGGCCTCTCTGGCCCAGCTCCGCAGGCCCCTCGTTTCCCTTCTGCGCTTCACCGTGCTCACCAGGGAAGCGACGGCTTTAGCACCCGCACTCAGTACCCTCTACAGCTGCGTGGCTCCAGCTGCCGCCCCGCTCCGCCTGGGCGGGCGCACCCTGGGCGGGCGCATGGGCCGCCAGCGCCTCCCCGGCACTCAGGTGCCCTCAGCTGTGCCCCGGCCCCCGCCCGCCCCTCGCGGCTGCGTCTACTCACATGGGCGTGCTCTCCTCAGCATGGTGTCCTGGGGGGCGGACCACAGCAAAGCCGTTCTACAGAGGACACGGGGCAGGGGGGAGAGAGTGACAAAAGACACGCTTTGTATTCACGAGGAAATCGTCACAAACCACTGTCAGCAGACTCAGAACCTACAGGAAGGTGCGGATCCTCACAGCTTCCTGGCCACACAACAAGGGGTGGCGCACAGGGCGGACAGCGAGCCTTCAAGACGGCCAGAGCCTTCTCTTAGACAGGCTGGGTGCTGAGCAGAGCTCCCCAGAGAACCAGGCACTAAGGTGAAAGGTGAGCCTGCCTGGCTGTCTTCAAGGGGCGGTTGGCAAGGCTTGCAGTCACTCGGCAGGGAACCTGGGTGGAAGGGCCGGGTGCTCTCGGTGCCACCGTTTGTGACCAAGAGCCACCTGGTGGAGACCTGGATGCAGAGGGGAGCGTTACGCTGGCGCAGGCTGCCGGCGGCCTTACGGGCATGCCTCTGTCCTCGGTGCAGGTCAGGCCCCGGGGAGTGGGCAGCACCCAGCATGCTACTCCACCCACAGAGAGTGCTCACGGCAGCACTAGCATGGCTGCATGTCCCCTCCCTAGCACTCAGGCGTTAGGGAACCATCTGCAAGCCACTCCTAGCCGCTGCAAAAAAAAAAAAAGGCTCAAATGGACACCTCTTGGTCACATCAGCAACAGGAAGTGGTGTGGTCACCTCTGTAATATCAAAGCCTCAAAAAGGGCCGCCAACCATCAACGACTATGCCAGGGGTGGAGGCTGCAGCGGTCGAAAGGCAAACTCTCCGGCAGATCTGCCTCTAACGCTCAATACCACAAACAGCAGTGCACACACTCTCCTGTTCCCGCATCTGTATCCTATGCAGGGGCCCCAGGTCTGGGTCCACACAATCCTAACGCCCTATCTGCCCTTTCACCGCACTGACAGTGCTGCAATGGTGCCACAGCACTGGAGAGCGACCAGTGGCACCGCGGCAGCGGCGTGGAGCAGTGCCAGCCGTCAGGCGCTCGCTGCCACACGTGGCGGGAGTGCATTTCTCAAGACCGTCCTGGATGAGGAGGTAGAAATTCATTTATTAAGTCTCCACCTTCACGCACGGGACTTTTAACATCAGGGCGGAGTCGGAAAGGAAGTAAAGAGCTCTTCTGCTGGCCACGGGTGTGGCCTGTCCCCCAGGGAGCCGCCGTGCAGCCGGCTCAGTGGCGGGCTGAGCTGGGTCCTTCTGTTCAGGCACAGCCGTTTTCCTTGCAAGAAGGACAAAGACAAGCTATAGGTGTTCCAACTTGGGTAAATCTAAGACAATTCTCAGAAATGGAAAAATTGGGCCTGTCAACTTAAAGGGAAACAGTAGAAAGTGGTTGTCAGTGATAAAAGTCTGAGCTTTCAAGTGGAAACTATACGTTTTGAGAACGTGGATCTGCCACTGTGAGCTTGACAACTCTTCCTATACTTGAAGAACTTTCCTGATGAGATGGGTGGTGAGATGGTTTCAGAAAATTAGAGATGATTGTTATTATTATTTTTTGTGGCATTGAGTATTGAGCCCAAAGGCATTCTATCTCTGACCTCTACCCACTAGCCCTATTTTATTTTGAAACAGGTCTTGCTAAGTTGCTGAGAGTCTTACTAAGTTACTGAGGCTGGCCTCGAACCTGCAATCCTCCTGTCTCAGCCTCCCGAGTCCTGGGATTCCAGGCATGCGACACACCATGTTCAGCTAACTTAGTGACTCTTGGGGTAGACTGTAACGTGTCAGGATCTGGGAATCTAACTTCGAATGAGGATGCAGGGCTGGGAAACCTCCCACAGAGGCACATGTCTGCAGCCGGCAAGGAAGCCACCTCAGTTTAACTTAACAGGGAGGACAAGGCCTGGGAGTGGTGTCGGAGAGGCTACATTATCTAAACGCCTACTGAGCCGCTTCTTCTTTCCAGCACACCGGTGAGGTGAGCTTTCCCACGTATTCCGGTGAGTTACAACAGATCGCACAAGGTGGGCGTGAATCCAGCCACTAAGCCTGACATTACTGACCTTGAGAAATTAATGACTATTTAAAAAAGTTCTCAGCTTTAAGCTGCAACATGGTCAACAGTGATGAGGTACGCTGTATAAACAAAAGCTCCCTGAGACCCTCGACAACTGTCAAGAGTTGTCAAAGTACAAAAGGCACCGAGGTCACCTCTGTGACTCTCCCAACTACACATCTTCACCAACAGGGGACAGGAGCGGCCTCCCTGGGGGTCAGTCCCCTCCAAGCCTGATGAGGGGGAATGGCAGCAGGCTTTGTCCCCTGCCCCCGCACGCACACCCCTCTGGAACCGGGATCTGGCGGCCCTGACTGACCTTCAGCTCCCCCGTGGCCACCTTGAACACCAGCTCCACCACGCAGCCCACGGCGAGGCGGGCCGCCCCCGACGAGTGCACCTCGTTCCATATGGTGTCGCTGTCCACCTGTGGAAACAATGCTCCAGTCACCGCTGTGTTGAGGGACTGTGCGGCCCCGTGCCAGAGAGCCCGATATCCTAGGCTCTGCCCCTGCCACCCCAGACCTCCCAGAGCCTCAGTCTGTGCTTCTCCAGAGCAACCCCAGCCCATGCGGGCTAGCTGCTTTACTAAGACATGCCGAGATGCACTAAACAGAAAAACAGAGGCCCCAGAAACAGCACGTCGCTGCTTCTCTCAACTGCGCTAAGAGACACAGCTCAAGTCAGCATGTCAAGGTTGCTGAGCCCCCGCCTCCTGCAGTTAAAAGAGTTACACTAGCAATTAGCAAAATGAAATTTAAGAGGAATTAGAATTAGTGGGCTCCTCCAATTATGGCTTTATTTTGTGCTACATTTCACTGGAAGCTCTATCAATGCGAGTAATTGGACGGGACTAAGGCATGGGGGGAGGAGATAACCACCAGGCTCTGCCCAGGTGACAGGAGTCAGTCTGCTGGGGCTTCCACTTCCAAAGGCAAACAATTTGCATCAGCTCATTCACTTATTTTGGCAAACTAGAAGGTACCGGCTAATGGGAGGGAAGACAGACCGACAGCCATGTGTGCAGAGAAGTCCCCTGTAGAACCTGGCCTGGGGCTGGAGGGATGCAACAGAGTGGCTCCTGGGTTGGCCCCCAGCAGTTGTCCACAGTGTGTCCCTCATGTATGACATGCTGAGGGGCCACCCAGGGCATGGCCCGAGCCTAACAGTGTATTTAACTTCAACGCGAGGTTGGCCAGGTCCACTAGAGGACCCTCCGCAAACCGACCTTTGAGCAGTTTTGAGTGCTTTGGGGCTCTGTGTCTGTCCCCACCTCGCCCCCAGCCCAGGCCTGGCAGGCTCTGCCCGGCTGAGGCCACAGGCCAGCTGACACACACTGATCACTCTGCGGGGAGGGACGGATCTCTCTCCAAGTAACCCAAGGCTTATGGACAAAGCAAGATTTAAAATGCCTTCGCTGGGGCGGCAGACATTCCTGAGGAGTGTGCTGAGCCAGGGTGGCCCATTTCAAAGACCAGAACTCTAGGTGCCCTAAATAATTTCCCAATGTCAAAGGAGCACTCCATCTTGCAGCTCTGCTCCGAAGCACTGACCTTCAACTTCTATGTTAAATAACCCTGTACTGCTACTCACGGACGTGCCATTCAAACAGTCCTATTCTGGCTGGTTACCCGAGCTGGAGAACAGACTCATTAAGATCCAGGGTGGCGGCCAGGAGGGACTCCACCGGCTGCTCCACCCCGCTAGGGGCAATGTCCTGGGCAGGCCAGGACAAAGCTGTGCCCGTGAAGCCAAAACGACTCAGATTACTTTCCTCCAAAATGTGAGGAGCGCGGCTTCAGGACTAAGCAGACGCAGGAGAGAGGGGCTGGTGGGTCTGCCGTGACTTCTGCCCATCCCGGGGCGGCGGCTTCCAGCCTGGCCAGGTCTCCTCCTGGAACACCTAGCAGCCTGGCTGCAGGATCCCTGGCTGCCACTGTCCTCAGAGACTCTGACAACACCCTTCTGCTTCAGGCACTATGGCTTTCAGCCCACCAGATCCCAGAGGACCAGCGTGGAGGCAAGGCCGCTGGCCGTCTCCGGTGCCCTGAGGGACGGGCCTGTCTAAAGCAGGTGGTAATGAAAGCACCAACATAAGCAAGGCAGCTAGAGGGGAGATCAAACGGTCCACTGTGTTTTTACAGTAAAGACAGAAAAAAAAAAAACCCAGGTGGAGGGAAGTGTGGAGGAGGATTCTCGTGGGGAATCTCAGGGAGATGTAAAACAGGTACTGAAGGGGTGTCAAGTCTGGGGTGAGCCTGGCGCTTTAGGAGGCTCAGGCAGGGGATGAGTCAATTAGGTCCACAGGAAAACTCAAGGACACAAACTCTTCCCCAACTTGAAGCTTGTAATGACGAGGTGAGCAAAGTTTGAAAAAAAGGTCCAAACAATTAAAAACCTGTATTTAACAGAGGTAGGGAAGGGTAAATTTTAAGCTTTCAAAGTACCATTACACAACTTCAATGTTAATTTAAGACTGCTTTCAGTAAGGGCTGGCCCGCCCCTTGATGCCTGCTTTCTCAACCTGACTGAAGCCCCAGTTACCCCACACTTAGGCTCCTCCATGGAGGGACAGGAGCCACGCAGCTGCCCCTGTGACCCAGCAAGTCCCCCCAGAGCCGGGCAGGCACTGCACACCCTCTAGTCTGTCTTCCTGCTAGAGGTTCATATGAAAAACATGGACAGACAGACGACCCCAAGATTCCGTGGCCCACACTTTCCGCTGCCTGCTGACAGGCTTCTGTTTGCATCTGTGCCCACTGCATTTCTGCACCCAGATGTGAGGTGCAGTTTGAGCAGCCTGCTATGCTTCAGATCAAGATTTTATAATTGGGAGGGGGCCGCCTGGGCTTACACCCCCGCCCCAAGTTTGCATTTAGCTTTCATTTGCAAATTATAAATTCTGCCTTGCACAGGCCTGCTGGCTGCAGGGCAGTGCAAATCCAAATCTTTTCAAGTCTGGCCAAAAATTTGCCCCGAATTAAGAGATTGCAGCCTATTTACAATACAAAATAAAATAACTCTAGGAGGGCTGAGTGGTGGCATGAATACATGCCCTTTATTCTTCTTCTGACGGGATAATTTTCAAAGCAGCGATTTCTGTAAAGACTCAGGAAGAAAACAATTTTGTTTCATTTCCATAACAGAATCCAGACCTGGAGCTTTGCCCTGCAATCTGTGACTGTATGCACGGTGCAGGTTCAGCAGTGGCAGCGACAGCTCGTGCTGCCCACCAGCTCCTCCGCCTGGCCGCTGTGACCCCTGCTCTCAGCCACTGCCCCCATCCCTCCTTCATCTGAGAGTGCGGGAGCTCTCAGGAGAGAACACCTCTGACTGCAGAGGCTGGTCTGCCCTGTGCAGACAGAGGCAGAGGCCCAGGCAGGGTCTTCCGCCATCCCTGTGCCCCGCTGTCCTCCTAAGTGTCTGGCTCACCACACCGTCTGCTCATAGAAGAGGCCAGCTCGGCCCGTGCGGCTTTGCCTGTAGCTTTGGGTTGGAAAAACGGGCATAGAATAAGCCCTCCCTGCCCAGGGCGCCTCTGGGACCTGATGGATGTCTGCAGAGCACTGTGTGGACTTAGATGACAGCGTGCACATGGGGTCCAGCCCTGTGTGCCAGGTGACCTTCCCAGAGAAAGGTGCCTGAGTCCCGCGATCAAAATGCTCGCAGTGCCTTTGAAGCCACACGTGGGCACCCGGCCCGGCAGGCCTGCTTATGGAAAACACCTGGCAGCAATTTACCACTCAGAGGAAAGCGGGGCAGCGATTTCTGTGACCGCTGGGACTCTCAGAACAAACAGGACATTATTTACACATTAAAGAAATACTTACCCCGACACCACCACAAGGAAGCCTGACAAACACGGAGGTCAGGGAGCCTGTGGGGAGAGGGAGAGGTCAGAAGGCTCTGGGAATGCTCGCTCCTTGGGGGGCACACAGCACCCCGGGGTCTGCACAGGCCAAAGGGCAGCGTTCCCCAGGCAGCACCGTGCCCGAGAGCAGCACTGGCCTGTGGGCACAGCGTGAAGTCCACGGCCTCGCCCCCTCTTTTGGGTTGGGGGGGCACCCCTAGCTGCATCTCTAGCAAAACCTCGTTCCAAGACACTGATCCTGGCTCCTTGGGGAGCGCCACTGCCAGCTCGTGACACCAGTTCTCAGTCCTAGGTCAAGGCCCCAGCAGGCCTCTCCGGCTGTGGAGGAGGGACCAGGCCTTTCAGACACTGAAGAGCCTTCAGGAGTGTGACCACTGGGGCCCTCGCGTTCACAAATGTGGCTCCGCATGCCTGACTGTGAGCCCGCAGCTGCTGCCCTGGACGCTCCTCAGCCCCACAGCACTGGTGTGGGTCACACGGGCGAGGACAGCACCTCCTTGTCACCTGTGACGGCACCAAAGGCCTGAGTAGCTGGCACAGAGAAGCAGCGCAGGACTCCTCGGTTTGCTTTCACATATGGACGCCACTCTACAAGCGTCCCCAGCCAGGCCCCCAGGAAAGGACGGGTGCACAGGACTGACTGGGCCTCCTGTGCGGCTGCCCTCTGCGCTGCGGAATGACGGTGTCCGCATCCTGAGGCTGGGAGGCCTGCCATGCCAGCAGGAAAGGGCGGAGGGCAGCGGTGGCACCAGGAAGGGCTCAGAGGCACCAGGGCTCTCTGGGGAAAAGGAAGAACGGTGCTCACCCGTGGGAGAAAGTGGCCAGCTGCGGGCAGAGGAGTGTGCTCAGACCCCACAGCATTCCCTTTCAGCAGCAGTGACCGCATGTCTTGGAGGGGCCTGGCTATGTCCACGTGTGCAGGTGTGTGCAAACTGGTCGCCACTCCCAGCTGAGCCTCCAGGGCAGCAGTGTGGACCAGGTTCCGCCCTGCACCCTCCCTGCTGCTCTCAGCCCTTAATCTCATGCCCGTGGCACAGCCTCTCCCTGCCCGCTGTCTAGAAGGCCAGGGTCCTCGGGTCCTACCTGGGTCTGCTTCTTGCCACCCTCGCTGCCCTCCTCCTGCCTCGGTGTGAACTCCCACTGCCTGGATCTGGGGCTCCCAGGCTTGGTCCCCACCTCCATGTATGAACACGGATTCAGAACAGCATCAGTAAACATGTCTTGCTGGAGCCACGTGGCCAGCAGCCCTGGGTCCAAGGCGGCCACCGCACAGTGGCCACAATGGGGAGCCCCAGAGGGGGATCCCTTCAGAAATGTTGGGCACACAGGGAGCGGGGGCGGGGGCCAGGGAGGTCTGAGGAAGGTCAGGGAGGAGGCGGCGGCTCAGGCCCCAGGGTGCGCCAACCTGCTCACTGCCCAGGGTCTTGTAGAGGTCACCTAATGGTCTGGCTCATGGACTGAAGCCACAGGGGCAGGGCATTCCCATAGTTGTCAGGACGCTGCTTCAGAGAGCAGGAAATGGCACTAAGCGACCACGGGCCGGGCTGGCTCCCAAGCAGCTCGTCCCTCGGCACCCTCCAACACAAGAGCTCAGCTCAAGTACCTGTACGTGGGCACTTACACGTGTGAGTGCGTGGTGTGGTGTTCAGGGTTCCCTGAGACTGGATTTCTCTTTGAAATCACAGTCAATGATGTCCATGTTAAAATCATAAATCATCTGAATATTTTGATTTTTCTCATTATCCAGCATGTAAAGCATAGAAGCCACAGGACGGTGGGGAAGCTGGTGACAGTCCAGTCTCTGAGTGTGCGCCACGGGCTGCCTGCCAAGGCCCTGCTCTGGCGTGCACTCTGCTGGAGGCTGGGCCTGCAGCCGGCTCTGGCCACTTGTGGCTTGGAGCCAGACTTTCGGTCCTGAGGCATTTGGGACCACCTCTCATGCACTCCCAGCGGCTGGCAGGCAGGCAAGCAGGCATTTCTGTGGCAGGGATAGGGCTTCCTTCTCTAAGTCCTGCTCCTCCACAGGGGTGGACCTTCTGAGCACACCCACTTGCTGGCTGTGATAGTTGGTCTGGTTTGTCAACTTGACCCACCTAAGATCAAGTGACTTTGGTTGTGTAACAGACTGAACCGGAAGTCCTGCCCTAAATGTGGGCAGCAGGGTTCTGATAGGTGCAGGACTTAGATAAAAGGAGAAAGCCATGTAGAGGGAGCCGCGACTCTTCCTGAAGAAAACGCGTCTGCTCTCGTCTGAGATTGTCGGCCTCCAACTTTGCCGTTTCCTTGAAGAGCTTCTTGATCTTCTGCTCTTGTCTGAGATCGTCGGCCTCCAGCTTTCGAACTGAAACTTCACCATCATTTCTCCGAAGAGCTTCCTTATCTTCACATCTTGGACTGGACTGAATTGGTGGTTGCTTCAATCCTAAGGCTCCAGCTCTTAGACCGCCCGACCAGCTACTGATTCCTGATTCTTCACGTGCAGTCGAAACCCAGGACTACATTGTGAGCTGATCTAATAAATCCCTTTTTCATATACTCATTCTTTGAATTCTGTTGATCTGACCAATACACTGGCGAGGGCCCGCAGACACTTCCCTGCTCCGCAGCGGGCCCTGGGCCAGGCTCCCTCAGCATGCCTCACCGTCAGATGCCCCTTGACTTAAAGGAACGGCGGGCGAGCAGTGTGCTGGTGTCTGCAATTCACTCCGGTCATGCTTGCACGCATGGCATGTCACGTCGGTGAACAACACAGGGGCCTTTGCACACGGTTTAGAAATCTGTCGATTTGGTTTAAAAAGGTAGGAAAATCACACAGCAGTGTTTAAGCATCTATTCAGGGTTAACAGCTCCAAGATGTCCACTAATCCCGTGCCTGAAATACTTAGGTTGGCGATGGTGAATTCCTTGGTCAAGACAACGGGTGGAAACAAGTGGAAACGTGAGCAGTAGGGCGGTGGACGAGGCGTCTTCCTGTGATGTGAACAGACTTCAAGCCACCAAGCTCAGCAGGAAAGAACAGGGCACAGAAGGACCCAGCATCTCAGTGACAGACTTCACCTATACACACCAACACGGGCTCGCAGCAACGTTCTGGGCAACAGAACGCTGAGTGCACCAAAATGGCTGCTGGGGGCAGGACCAGGTATGGGCACGTGGGAAGAACCCCTCAACAAAGACACCAAGAGCTCCTGAGGGGATCTGAGGGGCCAGTGGTGGCCACGAGCTGAGGAGCAGGCCGCTGGGTGCAGCGCAGTCTGGGCGAGCAAACTCTGAGCCCTGGCACGCAGGCCCCTTCCCTGTTCCCACAGTCCAGTTTCTCCCTCCTGTTCTGATAATCTGTTTAAGCCTGATTTGGAACTGGCTTAAGCACCGGGACTAACCCCCTGGTGAATTATGTCCACCTTCACCTCTGACTGGAAACCGACCTCTGCCCGGCTGAGTTTCACAGGTTTGGAAAACTGGTGGCCAAGGGCCCATGGCAGCAGGCCGAACCACAACAGGCCGTTTGGGGATGGACGAGGCAGGGTCCCTGCACTCTGGGGCAGGAGGGGAGAGCAGTGGGACCGCGCGATGCGTCCAGGGCGGCGCCTACCCTGCCGGCACCCGCCGACTCCAGGCACGCGGCACCGCCCAGGCCATGCCAGAGTGTGTGGAGGCAGCAGGGGTGCGGAGGCTCTGTCCTGTCCACACAGCACGCTGGCAGCCAAGGTGCCACGCGAGGAAGCAGCAGTACACCCTGGCAGGATCTGGGAACCCTGAGGGCGCATCTCTGGCTGGGGTGTCTTGCCGCTCTGCTTCTACCTGGAGGCCGCCTGCCCATCCAGGTCCACACCGTCCTTTAAGCCTCGCTCCTGAGTCACTCCACATGCTCTGCTCAGACTACAGGCTCTCTGCGCTGGCCTATGCGAGGCCTCCCCGGAGCCACTGTCCCTCTGTTGGAGCCATCTGCTCAGTGCATTTGAAGCAATTTCATCCCTCCCTGCCACACCTCTCCGAGCCCAGGATGAGGCCCTGGGCCCCTGACCACCCCCTCACAGCTCTGAGCACATGGCTGTCTTTTTGGAGAACAGAAGGACAGTTTATATGGTGAAGGGCTGTCACAATATATACACAGCCTGCATCACTAAACATTGTGATTGTGGAAGACAATCACAGCATCATGGCCAGCCTATCTCCCCCTCTCCCACCCTCCCTGCTTCTGGTCAGTGGTTCCTAAGCTTCTCTACCTAAGCCGTGAGGGCCGCACTATGGAAAATTGAGCTGAGTAGCAAGGACAAAATCTCACTGCATAAGCAAAGGACAGAATGTCTCTGTGATGCGACTGTCCCCTGGAGACAGGCCCAGGAGTCTGGCCACATTCTGGCAACAGCTGGCCAGGGTCCCAAGTGCACCTTGGGATGGGCTCACGCCCAGAGCACATAGCAAGGGTGGGGGCCAGGGTTTTCCTCTGCGCCCGTGGGGACGACCTCCACTTGCAGGTGCGCTGGCGTGCGGGACTTGGGGGTGGAACGCAGACAGCTGGGGCTGGAAGGCAGAGCAGGAACCCACAGCTGGGACAAGCGAAGGCCAGGAAGAACCTGGGAAGGCAGCGCCACCGTCCCGCAGATGCGGCGTCTCAGGGTGACACTGCAGGGCGAGCTCTTCCTGGTCTGGCTGCTTCTTTGGGTGAACACGCCATCTTCTGGCCACCCTGTGTGGGCTGCCTTTGGGCCTCCTGCCTCCGCAGCAGCTTTTCTCTTGATTTCCTTTCACTTGACAGAGCACATCCTCCGGCGGCTTGAGAAAGAAGGCTCCGAAGGCAAAATTCCCGAAGACCCTGAACATGCCTGCGTAGACGCCTGCTCACCTGGCAGGTGAGCACCTGCACCCCACCACTCCCCCGCTTCCTCTGGTCCTTCTGTCCCTCGGTGGGTCCTCAAGTGCTTCAGTCCGGGACTGCAGGTGGCTCCTCTTCCTGGGCACCCGCACAGCTTCCGGTGTCTCTGCTCACTCTCCCATCTTCAAGCGCGCTCCTGCTCCCCTGCCAGGAGAACGCCTCAGCCTCTCCTCCCACCGAGGGCTTCCACCTGCGCTCCTGCTTTCGATTGTCATGTCTCAGACGTTCTCTTTCTCCTTCGCCACTGTGCTTGCTCATGGTGCGAGGAAGCGGGATCTTACCTCTTGAAGGACACTAAGGACAGCTTAGGTCCCTGAGTTCCCCTTCCCCGTGCTCTCGGGCTCAGTCTCTAGCGACATGGCTCGGATGCCTGGGTCACCTGCTGCTGGCAGCTCTGAAGGTACAGTGGCCTTAGTAACTGTGAGCCCCAGCATCAGGGGTCTTGGGGGCTGTCAATGTCCTGTGGGCTACCCATGTCCCTGCAGAGGGGTCTCCTGTGTTCTGTCTGGAGGGTAAAGGAGGGCATGCTGGGAGCCAGTAGAGGGGTGGAGTGTGGGTCCAGAGGCAGCCAGCCTGCCCAGTTCCTGGCCTGTGCCCCTCCCTGGCCCTCCTCTGCAGCCCCGGTCTCTGTGGTGGCCTCCCTTGCTGCTGGGGTCATGGGGTGAGTAGGTGGCGCTTGTCCCCAGCAGCGGCTCAGGAGTCTTGACTGCTAAGACAGGGCCATGCGCCTGCTCCCCACCTTCAAGGTCCTGTGCGGGCCCCTCCTTTCCTGTTTCCTGACACAAGTGGTTGTGTGGGTTTGAAAACCCCTGACCATAGGGCAGTGGTCTCGGGAAGCAGCGTGACTGACCCCCTTGGGCTGGGGCCCACATGTGCCCACACGTTCCCAGGCGTGGACAGCTCCCGCAGGGCATCTGCTACACAAGGTGCCCCCAGGGAGCAGAGGGGCAGGACAGATGGGACAGCAGAGGAGTGGGCAAGTCAGTGAATGGACAAATGAGTGGGAAGACGAGTGAGGCGGGAAATGAGTCAGTGAATGAATGAATGGCTGAATGAATGAGAGGACAAGCGAGGAGTGAATGAATGCATGAGTAAGAGGACCAGTAAAGGGTGGAACGAGTCAGTGAATGAATGAGTGGGAGGACGAGGAGTGA
>PVJS01003356.1:55962-76420 GCA_004027185.1 Glis glis
GAGGACAAGTGAGGGGTGGAATGAGTCAGTGAATGAATGAATGAGTGTGAGGACAAGTGAGGGGTGGAATGAGTCAGTGAATGAATGAATGAGTGTGAGGACAAGTGAGGGCGAGTCAGTAAACCAATGAGGAGACCAGTGAGATGTGGATGAGTCGATGAATGAGTGAGTGAGTGTGAATGAACAAATGAGCGGGACGTGAATCACGCAGTGAATGAATGCATGAGCAGGAGGACGGGAGAAGCGAGTAAGTCAGCGGATGAAGACATGAGTGGCGAACGAGTAGGGGGTGGGCCAGAGAATGCGGGTGCGCGCCCCCGGTTCAGTCTGCCCTTCTGCAGCGTCCCCATGCACACCCAGGAAACCAGTCGCCCGTGGCTGGCAGCAGGGAGGGGGTGGTGCGGCTTCTCCTCGGGGCACGGGCTGGGACCGCTGGGAAGGAAACTGACAGTCAGTGACTGTCCTGGTCTAAGGTGCTAGAGGCTGGGGAAGAAAAGATCCAGGGACGAGGGGCGTCCCAGGAGCCCCAGGTCTGTGGTCTGGGCGCGGGGGGCCAAGGGACACACAGTGTGGCCAAGCCTGCCTCCGGGCTGCGTTCAGAGCAGGGCGAGGCCGGGCAGTGCACAGGGGTCTGAGTCCTCCGGAGCAGCCTCCAGCATCCAGGCTCTGCTGCTCAAGACCACCTGCACAGTGCTCAGCTGGCACCACGTGCTCACAGGAACCAGCTGAGGTTGGAGGCTGGGATTTCTCGCACAGGCCCTTCGTCTTAGGGCCTGGTAGGGGGACTGCAGGAAAGGACCCTCCCCTGGCTGCCTGAGAAGAGCCTGGGGTGACACCCGCAGCCGGAGGTAAGGAAGGTCTTGAAATACCTAGAAGTTTCTTACTGTCCAGCTTCTGCCTGTTGAGGGGGTTCGTGCCGTAGAGGAGCGCGTGGGCCTCCGAGTGCACCGTCTGCAGCTCCTCCAGTGTGGCCTTTCGTCCGCGGACACACTGCGGGGACAGAACGGAGAGCACACTCACACATCCGCACCAGTGCGACAGTATGATCGCCCCATGGGAAGCTCAGCTCTAGACGTGAGCCAGCACACAATTATTGGGTTGTTACAAAATAAAAAGCAAACATCAGCCAGCACAATATTTTAAAAATATTTTAGAGGGCTTGCACTTTAATTATAGCTTTGAAAACCATTTAGAAAGATAATTCCAGCCTTCAACATGTCACCCTTCACTGTCACACAAGTGATCTGGCAACAGATTGTCGCTGTGCTTCCCAACCACCAGGGCCTGCTCTTAAAATAGCAGTGCAGTGCCAGCGGCGGCAGGAGCCACCTCCCTGAGCTCACCTTTGGGGGGGCTGGGTCCCCCATCGCAGCACATCGCTGGGCACCAGAGCGGCCGGCAGCCCTCCTCACTGCACAGGTGGGCGGCATGCCGGGGTCTGGACAAGCCCCAGGTGTGATCTGAGAGGCCTGCCCTTCTCTGTGGTTTTGAAATTCCTCAAATAGACTCCTGGGCTATTTTCGGATTCCCTCAGAAATGAACAGAAAGATTACTGCCCCTCAGTTAAGCTATTTGCTTAACCTTTTAAAAGAACGGTGGCTCATGGCTGTAGGTAGAAGTGGATGTTCCATATGGAAACAGGCCCGAGGGCCAGGCTAGCTCAGGAGCCAGCCCCACTGGGTGGCTGTGGTGGTGGCCCTCCTCCCCGTGGAGGCTCGCCTGGCCCCAGCACTCAGACCTGCAAGTCTCAGGTCCACACCTGTGATGGGCCTCGTGGAGGGGCTGTACCTCCACTCTCTACTCTCAGGCCACCAGAGGCCCTGCACGTGGGCCCTCCTGCAAGGCACTCTGCCGTGGGCTCCTGTCCTTGTGGTATGGAGAAGAGGGTGACTCAGTGGGCAAGGGGTGCTCTGGGGTCTCTCCTCATCATTAACAGCAACCCCGCAACACCAGGCTCTCCTCTCTTAAACTGGCTAGTGTGAAGAGACCTCCTGCAGTGGCCCCGTCCTTGGCCCAGCCGTCCCTATCCGCACTCCACCCTCGGCAAGGCAGAAGGGTGCGCCCTGGTGGCTGGGTCCAGTGGGACGCGACGTGGTTTGCACTGCTTCTGTCTCAAGGTCATCATGGGCGCACACGCATGGCCAGTGCCGAGTTCTGTCTGGGCAGAGGGCGTCTGAGCGGGCCAGGCTTTGACTGTGGGGACATGGGAGCCGTGGCACACCATGTCAAGAAAAGGCAGTACTGGGCTGTGCACTGCAGGGTGGGGGGCGTAGCCACTCAGTCTCCCCACGTTCATGCTCGATCTCGGGTAAGATCTGAGGTTTAGACCAAGGACGAGCTTCTAAAGCGAATGCTGGATGAGCCAAATAGGGAGAGTAGAAATACCCACCCTTCCCAAGACAGGAGACAGACAGAAAAGATACGACGCAACAGATAAAAGCTTTGGGATATCAGGACCTCGTACGCTGCGTGTGTGCTTAAAGAAGCCTCCCGGGGCCACTTTGAGTGTTGAAGCTGCCCCTTTGCTGGGACGTGGGTCCCGTGCTTCTGCCTCTGCTCTAAGTCCTGAGCAGGTAAGGGAGCACTGTACCAGAGTAAACCTGCAGGTCTGGGGCAGGCGGAAACCTGGCCGTGGCCTGACTTCTGCCTCCGCTCTAAGTCCTGAGCAGGTAAGGGAGCACTGTAGCAGAGTAAACCTACATGTCTGGGGCAGGTGGAAGCCTGGCCGTGGCCTGACTTCTGCCTCCGCTCTAAGTCCTGAGCAGGTAAGGGAGCACTGTAGCAGAGTGAACCTGCAGGTCTGGGGCAGGCGGAAGCCTGGCTGTGGCCTGACTTCTGCTGTACCTGTCCTCCTGCCCTCTCCATTCCTCTCCCTCCAGCCAGTCCTCGCCCCCTCTGGCACTGGGCCCAGCCCCCACACAGGTGAAAGGGGAGCTGGAGGACTGGGCCCTGCTCGCTCTGAGGGTTTGTATTTTCTCATTCCTACCGGGTTCCCATTTGATTTTCTGGCTGAGCAATGACTTCTGAGTCCCCGTGGCCTAAGTGGACTCTCTTGGGAGGGGAGCTGACTAGGAGGGATGAGAAGCAGGCAGAGTGAACTCTGGGAACGTCAGGATGCCTTGGGGAGCCCGCAGCCTCCTGGCCAGGATGGAGGCTGCTCCTCATAGCCCTTCCGCTGGGCGATGCTGCCCCCTAGTGGCAGAGCTATCGGGCCAGGTCCCAGAAGCGGGGATCCAGGGCCTCATCCACTGCTCATCACCCTCCTCCCCAGAGGGCTGTGGGAGAGGGCTGTGGCCTGCGGTACCCCTGCCCCCGAAATGACAAATCACCAGTAAAAGTGGTGAAGGACATTCGGGTGAGGTGAGCCACACCCTCACCTAAATGCCCCTGCACTCCAACCTGAGAAGGTGGGGCAGGTGGACTGAGGGTGGTGCTAGGAAGGAACTAAGCCGGAGCTGGCAGGCGCACTGCACTCACACAGTGCTCTGCACCTGCACAGCAGGCTGTCGCCTGGCTCCACAGGGACAGAGGTGCCTGGTGTGGGGCAGGCCCCACCTGGTGGGCACTCCAGGGTAATCCTGGGAGCCGAGCACTGCCAGCCCCACTGCACAGATGCAGCAGGAGGCCTGCCCGAGGCCACAGCTCTTCTCTCCGCCTGCACCGCAATAGGCCTGCCACAAAACCGACCCCTCAAGGCTCAGGACCCCGCGATGCCCAGCACCTGGGCGAGGGGCACTGCTGGGTCCACTTGTGGACACGCTGTTCCCGGCCGGCTAGGACTTGGAAGGAAGGCGGGATCCTCAACATGTTACTGGGCCCAGGCCTCCTGCCATCTAGGTGGGCCCACTGGGTGGGTGAACGCTGGGGCCATCTGCAGTGGCCAGCCTTCCTGTCTGAGATCAAGCTCAGCCATCATGACTGCCAGGCAGCCAGGGAACCTGAGGGTCAGCTGGAGACACAGTGTTGCCGACGACTTCCCACAGGACTCCACAGGGCAGAGGGGACCGTATGCGGAAACTGGCTCTTGAGCAGAGGACTGGGCTGCGACATCGCTCTGCACATTAGCCACTAATTGTGGAATTTAACCTCTGAGGAAAAACTCAAAGGCCTGAGGCGCTCCTCAAGCCCCTGGAGAATCTTTTTGAAATATTAAAATGGGAGAACATTATTTTAGCAAAGAGTCAACAGGTCTGCTCTGAGACGCCGTCTGATTTTCCCTGTGGGCCTCTGGGTCCTGCCCTCACTGCAGGGGCTTTGAAAGGGAAGCAGGGTGCACATCCCAGGCCGTCGGAGAGCATGCTGGGAAGTGACTGAAGGGAGACAGGAACAGCTGTGGGAGGTCGGCAGAGATATGGTTGTCTAGAAAAGGGCAGCAGAGGTGGCTCCCAGGCCAGCTGCCGGGGGTGTGGCCTCCAAGGGTTCCTGTGCTGGACGCCCCGTCCCCAGTGTGGCAGTACTGAGCTGGTGGGGCCTGTAAGAGGTGGGCCTAGTGGAAGGCCATCAGGTCACGGGGGCTCTGCCTCATGGGGATAAAGCTCAGGCCTTACTCCACGAGTGGCTATTAAACAGCAAGGCCACCCCCACACACGTGGCCCCTTCTACAGGCTCTCCTCCTGTTTCGGGACCCTCACCAGATGTTGGCGCCACGCTGTGTGGACTTCCAACTACCAGAACCGTGAGGCAGATAAACCTCCTTTCTTTTTAAAGTACCAGACCTCAGGGATTCTGCTATGGCAACAGAGAATACACTGAGAGCTTCTTGGCAGAAGGCCTGCTGCACTTGCATAGTACTGTTCGTGGTCCTGGAACATGTTGCCCCCACAGCCCTCCCCCGGTTACTAGAACCCAGAGACAGCCTGCTACGGCCCTGCGCTCCCAGTGAGAACATAGCAAGGGACACCACGCACCAAGCTGGCCCTGGTGGCCACCTGAGCAGTGATTGAAGTAGCAGCGCCCTCGGCCCCGTATCCCCACGCTACCTCACACTTGCTGCGGAGGCCCGTCTCCTGCAGGCGGGACCAGATGCTCTGGATCCTCCCGGCATGCTCGGGGTGGCTGTTGGTGTTCCCACATGCACACTGGTGCTTCAGCATCAGCGTATCGTACACAAGGCCTGGAGGGAGGCAGAGGCAGGCGAGGTCAGGGGAAGGCTTCCCAGGCCGCCGCACAGGTCCTCTAGAAGGGAATGGAGGCTAGGACCATTCTTGAGAAAAATGCCAAGTGCACCCCAAGCCCTCATCCAGCCAGGCCCAGAGGACACGGAGGAGTGCAAGGCGAGGCTGTGGGGGCTCCCTGCCCCACCCAGGGCCCTGGCACCCGAGGAGTGCAGCCTGCAGCAGGGAGCGCATTGTGGAGGAAGGGTGCAAAGAGAGCCGGGGACCGGGTTGCAGCACTGAGCTCTGTGGGTCTTTGTGCTGCAGAGGGCTACGCCGACCTCCGGGGCAGGAGATGGTGTCTTTTAAGGTCGGAGTCTACATGGTCATGGACCAACCTCCACATTAAACACTATGCACTGGGAGCTGTCCAAGGTACCCAGGGTCAAAAGTAGTACTAGAGTCCTGCCATCAGAAATTTCCAGAGTAGTGGGGACACATGAGGGCACACTCACATGCACACGGGGCTATTAAAATTGGTCACATATGTGAACAAGTGGAGCTGGGACATGTGGGGGCACACACACAGATCTATGTAAAATGATCACACACATGAACAGCAGAGCTGGGACACATGGGGGCGTGCGCACACACACATACACAGATCTATGTAAAATGATCAAGCACATGAACGGTGGAGCTGGGACCCATGGAGGAGCACACGCGCACACACACACACACACACACCTATATAAAATGATCACGCACATAAACAGCGGAGCTGGGACATATGGGCACGTGTGTGCACACACACATACACAGATCTGTGTAAAATGATCACACACATGAACAGCGGAGCTGGGACACATGGGGGCATGCGCACACACACACACACATACACACACACAGATCTATGTACAATGATCACACACGAGCGGCAGAGCAGCTGGGACACATGAGGGTGAGCACACACACATATGCAGATCTATGTAAAATGACCACACACATGAACAGCAGAGCTGGGACACATGGGGAATACACACACACACACACATACATAGATCTACATTAAATGATCACGCACATAGAAAGCAGAGCTGGGACACAAGGGAGTGTGCACGCACACACACACACACACATACATACTCAGATCTATGTAAAACGATCACACGCATGAACAGCAGAGCTGGGACAAATGGGGGCATGTGTACATACACACATACGCAGATCTATGTAAAATGATCACACACATGAACAGCTGGGATTCATGGGGGCATGCACACACACATACGCAGATCTATGTAAAATGATCAAGCACATAAACAGCTGGGACACATGGGGCATGCGCACACACACATATGCATATCTATGTAAAATGATCACACACACAAACGCTGGGACACATGGGAGCGTGTGCACACACACATACGCAGATCTATGTAAAATGATCACGCACATGAACAGCGGAGCTGGGACACATGGGGGCGTGTGCACACATACACACACAGATCTATGTGAAATGACCACACACATGAACAGTAGAGCTATGACACATGGGGGTGCATCCACACACACACATATACACAGATCTATGTACAATGATCATGCACATGAACAGCAGAGCTGGGACACAGGGGGCATGTGCACACATACATACACAGATTTATGTAAAATGACCACACACATGAACAGCAGAGCTGGGACACATGGGGGCGTGTGCACACACACATACGCAGATCTATGTAAAATGACCACACACATGAACAGCAGAGCTGGGACACATGGGGAATACACACACACACACACACACACACACACACACACATACATAGATCTACATTAAACGATCACGCACATAGAAAGCAGAGCTGGGACACAAGGGAGTGTGCACGCACACACACATACATACACAGATCCATGTAAAATGATCACACACATGAAACAACAGAGCTGGGACACATGGGGGTGTGTGCACACACACACATACACAGATCTGTGTAAGATGATCACACACATGAACAGCGGAGCTGGGACACGTGGGGGCGTGCACACACACACACACACACACACACACACACACAGATCAATGTAAAATGACCGCACACATGAACAGCGGAGCTGGGACACATGGGGGCGTGTACACACACACACACACACACACACACACACACATACACAGATCGATGTAAAATGACCGCACACATGAACAGCAGAGCTGGGATACACAGTTAGTTGAGTTGCTGATCAAGGACTTGCGGAGGGGCCACCTGGCTTGTTTTGTGACTATCTGAAATTTTCTTTCTGAAAAGCAGCATTTTAATCTCTGCATAATTACTACTGAAGTGTTTCTCTGAGTATGAATGGTCTCCCTCAAAGACCTGAGGAAAGGAACTTAGCCATATTTGCAGTGTGCTGAAAAGCAAGACAGCTTATGGGACTCGTGAAGAAGGATGGGGCCACTCTGTATATCATTAAGTAGAAATATTAAGTCAGACAGCGCGCCGTCTACCCCAGCTTCCCCGCTTGTCCAGAGCCGAGCTCGGGGAGGAGCCTCTCTCCTCTCCAGTGCTGGGTGCTCTGGCCGTGTCCCAGGCCCCGGGCAGCTGCAGGCCCCAGGGCCCAGCGCGCAGACGCCTGCTGCCCAGGCTGCATGGGCACCGCGCCCTCTGCTGAGCTCTCCCTCCTGGCTTCTGGGGCCTTTCCGGCTAGGGCAAAGTCACCTGCCAGCAAACGGCCTTCCTGGCTCCTGGTGGGATAGGAAGTGTGCGACAACACGGAGGCCAGACACAGCCAGACTGCGGCCTCCCAGTGCCTCCTCCGCACCAGGGAGTCAGGTGGGTTTGAGGTCAACGTCACTGCCGTCAGCTTGGTTACAGGGGAGTAAGTGGAAAAGAGCAAGTCTGCTATTCCCGCCAACCAAGGACAGGAAGCAGGGAAATCCCCGGAGGGCCCACACTGGCACACAGGTGGGAGCTGCTCTCCGTGGGAGACCATGATTCCCTGGGAAACAGCCCATGACAGGTCCCCAGAATAATTGCATTGAGTGTGGTCACGAGTGTGGCCCCTGGCTGTGCAGGGCCACTGGCCGCTTCCATCCTGGACACGGCCCTGGCCTGTGTGCTCCGACTACAGTCAGCTTCCCCGGCCTCCCCGGGACAGGATGCGGCTTACCTGTGGTGAACCTCGGCTTGGTGGGGGGCTCCTGGACAGACACAGGGAAGGTGGCAGACGCTGGGGAGGACTGCGCCCGGGATAGAGGCCTGTGGCCTCCGAATGACACAGGTATGCCAGCAGCCTCCATGGACGCCTGGTAGTTCCTCAGCTGGTGGATACGCTGTTGCTCCAGCAGGAGGGCTTGCTGCGGGGAGGGAGGAGAGACGTCTGTTGCTGAAAGGTAATCCCCTGCCTCGTGGCTGGAGGCAGCCTGTGACTCTCTCGGCTGCCTTCCCTGTGCACGACCTCTGCGTGTGGTCAGAGTGGCCCTGCCCTCAGGGACTCAAGACCTAGCAGGAGGACAGTCCACAGGGAGCTCCTCCTCACCTCCTGGTAAGGGCCACGTCAGAGGGCAGCAGGGAGGCCCGGCCCAGTGCGGGGCCCAGGAGGGCTTCTTTGGGCAGGCCCTGAGCTGCGGGAGCGGCCGGGGTGACAGAGTGGGGGTGTCAGGACCTCAGCTGGGGGCACCGGAGGCTCTCTAGCCACGCTGCAGCAATAGGCAGTGAGCACAGACCATCACCCCGGCAGCTTCTGGTCTTCTGCACGCCAAACTTGGGCAAGAAACAGATCGCAGATGCAGAGGGCAAGCTCCACCCCACTCGCAGCCACTTCTGACCGAGGAGAAGCTCTGGAGAGCTGGCTGCTGGGAATGAACGCGTGGCCTGCTCCTATGCCATGGAGACTCTAAGCTGCTCCTGGCCCTGCAGCCACCAGCCCCATGCTCAGAACAAGGCCTTAGGTATGTTTACTGTGCAGCAAACATCTCACAACTTCAGATAGAACGAAAGTGAGCAGCGTCTAGGTCAAAGTCATCCTGTTGTCCCTGGACCCTAATGCTCCGGGAGGCGAGGAGGAGCTTGGCTGGGCAGTGTCATGGGGTCCGGCAGGCAGGGTGTGGAGAAGCCAGTGGCTACACCACCCCAGACACAGCACCCGGACAGGAGCTGCACCGGGGGAGGGTGTGACCAGTCCCACTGCTCTGGCCTCCCTGGCTTCCTCGCCGCTTATGAGAAACACACAACCTCCCTGGGACAATCTGATTTCTGATACAGGGTTTCCAACTTGCTGGCCAACTATCCTAAGTGTTTCTGTTGACTTGGCAGTTTTATTTTTCACTGGAAATTAATAAGCTATTCACTGTACTTCTTCATCAGTCTCTTGTGAGTTTGGTTATTGTGTGTCAGTGTTCCAGCCTCTTACTGGCTCTGGGGAGCAAAATCATACTTTTTCTATAAGGTTGGTTGTTAGCACCTTCTTGACCACAAAAGGTTCTAGCTCCTGATCAAACCCTGACTACCTTTATGATGAATAATTCAACTTCCTTCTCCCCAGCTTTCGTGGTAATGACAAATCTCACTAACACCTGGCTTTGGTGTTAATTTACAGCCTACAGAACTGAAAGAAAACACTCCTTAAAGGATTTGGCTGTGTTTGCTGGATAAATGTCAGGTATATGTGGGCACGCTACTGTCAAATAGGAACACATGGGCCTGAAAGACGGAGGTGGCCCTGGACAGTGGGGCCGTCCATAATTCACAGAGGACACGACCGTGGGCCGAGGGTGGCCACCCAGTGCACTGGCGACTCTCTCTGCCCCACACCTGTCTGAAGAGCAGCTCCTGCTCGGTGGGCGGGTGCTGGCCTGGCTCTGCCTCCCGCGTGGGCTCCGCCTCCTCATCACTCTCGATGGGCTCCTGCTTCACCTGTACACTGGCCAGTGTGTGCACCTCCTTCTGCCCTGGGAGCCGGTCCAGGTAGGGCTCGTCCAGCAGGGCCTGGTGCTCACGGAGCTCCTCCTCCGTCTCCTCAGGGTGGCTCTCAGGCTGCCGGGCCGGCTCACTGGGTTTGGGGATAATCTGCGAAGCAGGGGGAAGAGATGACATTCAGAGGCCGTAGGGCTGGAAAGGCCCTCCTGCTCTGCGCTCAGGGGCGCCATTGAGGCCCCAGCGCCATGCTGCTATCATGATCCACGCCAGCAGGCGCCACACAACTGGAACTGGGCGCTACACATGGTGCAGCAGGACTCTCGCCACGGCCACGGTGACCCGACCTGGGAGTGAGTCACACTGGCACCTGGTGCTCATTCACAGAGAGGGTGGTGCGCAGAGGGGAGAGGGCGTGCAGAGAGGCCAATGTCACCTGCACAGCCGCAGCTGTCGGAAGAAACATCGCCAACCGGCCACCTAGCGGGACACACTGGTGAGCGGGCAGGGCGCTCAGAAGAGGAAGAGGCCCACGCCCGTGCCGCTCGCTCTCGGCAAGGCCCAGCAAGATGGGAAAGGCCCGATGGGGAAGTGCTCAGACAAAACCACTGAACTGCTTTCCTCTCTGCAAACGATGGAATAACACCCCTAGAATCCCCGAGCCCCTACCTAAAGCCCCCGGACACGTGGTCTGTTAGCCACAGAAAAGAAGCTGGTGGTTCCGTGACTGGAAGCAGGAGCCACGCATCCCAGGCCGTGGGGGTCTTCCCCAGGGAACTGCACTGCTGGGGAGAATGGATCTCTCCTCTGCTTCCAGAAGGAAACTTCCAGAAGGAAAGGTTTCCGGGGATGCCAAACATTTCCTAAGTCACAGATGTTTGTGTTTTAAGGAGTCCTTGCGAACTTGTTTGCCGAGTCTCTCCCCCACACTATGAGGAACAGGCCTGGTGCACACTCCAGCCTCGGTTCCATTTGCTTTTCCAGAGCCCGACCCAGGGTGACGTCCGTGGGTGACATGCGCACACAGCCAGGAAAACAACCTAGTATGTTTCCCCCCTCCAGAGCCATCTTGCCTTGTTGTTAGAAAACACTAGAGATTTTAGAGCAGGCTAGGAGCTTAGGGCTCATGTGACAAGCCCATTCCCTGGCTTGGAAGGCGTATCTACAGAAGCCAAGCCATGTGGAGGCCAGACACACCTTTCATCTCGAATCCCAAGGCAGCTGATCAGCAGGAAGGTCTGGATGCGGCACAGGGAGCCAGAGCGCAGAGCAGACCACAAGTGTGGCCAGCACCAGTTCCAGAGGGCAGGCCAGAGAGCAGAGGGAATAGGCGGACAGCTTGGCTTGTTAGGGACCCTAGGAAAAGCTCCAGTCACAGAGACAGAGCAGTAGGAGTGGGGAATAGGGACGCACTGGTCACAGGGTGCAGACTGTCCCTTACAGAGTGAGTAGGTTCTGGGGAACCAACGCACAGCATGGTGACTGTGAGGTCACTAGCAGAGACCCCAGGTGTGCTCACCATGCACACGTATAGAAGGGTGGCTCTGTGAGGTTAACTAGCTTGACTGTGGAGACACAACACGCACTGTTAAATCATCACACCAGACACAACTTCAGCTTCACCTCAGCAAAGCTAGGAAAAGCCTGTTTCAAAGAAACAGCTTCCACCCGGCTTCCTTGACTGGCTTCTCACACTGGATTTAAGACAGCATCTTCCACACTTGTGTGACTCGGCAGCTTGGAGACTTGTGGTCACATCTTCCTCCTGCATCCCTGAATCCTGGCCTGGCGGGATCCTGACCTGGCCAGTGGGTCACACGCACTGTTCCTGGGGCCTGGTGTGATGTGGCTGGTGACAGGACGAGGTGAATGGTGGTGTGCAGGAGGATTACTGAGACTGGCCTGCCACTCGGTGCGGTGGGAGGAGAGCAGGGACAAAGGATTCTGGAAGAACCATGACAAAGGGACGGGAGGCATCCGGGAGGGAGCAAGGGTACCGGGTGGGTGTGGGAGCAGCCCTGGGCCTCCAGCATAGAGGGTTCCACTTGAGGGAAGGGGCAGGTGTGAAAGAGGTGGCCACAGGGCTAAGAACACAGGAAAGGGGAACGGAGGGGGGGGCGAACCTCAGGGCTGAGGACAAGGGATGAGGGGCCTGGACCATAGGGCTGAAGAAGGGGGACGAGGGGTCTGGACCACAAGGCCAAGGATGGGGCCCAGACCACAGGGCTCAAGGAATGGAGGCCCAGACTCTGGGACTAAGGGCACAGACCACAGGGCTAAGGACAGGGGACGGGGGCCCAGACCGTAGGGTTAAGGACAGGGGACTGGGGGCCTGGGCCATGGGACTAAGGACAGGGGATGGGGCCCAGAACACAGGGCTAAGGACAGGGGATGGGGGCCTGGGCCACGGGGCTAAGGACAGGGGATGGGGGCCTGGGCCATGGGGCTAAGGACAGGGGATGGGAGCCTGGGCCATGGCTCTAAGGACAGGAGACGGGGGCCCAGACCAAAGGGCTCAGGTAGGTCATGGGATAGGGCTGGACCCACAGGGCTTGGGGTGTGGGAACGGGGCCTCGAGTACTGCACACAGCTGGGCCACCCGGCCCTGGGTGGAGAAGGGCAGGGAAGCGTTGGGTGCGGAGCCCGGCTAGAGAGGCTGCAGCGTGGACATGAGGCAGAGGGTGTAGACCCATGAGAAGTCCATCAAGAAAGTGGGCATCTGAGGCTGAGGTTTGGGAGACAGATTAGGATCCGGGTAAGTATTACCAGGGAGTAATAAGCAGGCGGGTCGCAGCAGAAACCGTGAGCACAGAAGCTCCGTGCAGAGTCCCAGGAGCCAAACCGAGGGAAGAGGCCTGGAGGCGCTAACGCCGAGGGGACAAGCGGGAGGCAGGTGGCGGTGCCGGCGCACATGGGGACCCTGCTGGGCTGCCCCATCCCAGAGGCGATCTGCAAATGAGCCTGCTCCCTTTGAAGACCCCCTGGGGGCTCAGCTCCGAAGGACGCGGTGGCAGAGGCGGCAGCCCTGCAGCGGACACTGAGCCTGCTCCAAGCCACGTCAGGCAACACGAGGCTATCCTGGGAGGAAGCGCTTCCGGTGACCTGAAGAAGGTGGCCGGGGACGCCTGCTCAGTGCGTGGACACACCCCGCTCCTCGTCTTCTTCTAACACTGTCTTCAAGCGTCAAACTTGAATGGCACAAGAAACCCAAGCGCCCTTGGCCTGCGTGTCTGGAGGCTGGCAGGCATGTGCAGAGACCCA
The DNA here is from genome assembly GCA_004027185.1 of Glis glis. Taxonomy (NCBI): domain Eukaryota; kingdom Metazoa; phylum Chordata; class Mammalia; order Rodentia; family Gliridae; genus Glis; species Glis glis. The sequence goes on from PVJS01003356.1 coordinate 69,233, forward strand.
GGCGGGCCTGTCCTGTGGCCGCGGAGCAGGGCGCACACAGCAACACTTCCCACAGTGGTCTGTCATGCTTCCCCAGCTGGCCAGTAATACTGTCTGTGGCCCACCTAAGGTCCTGTGTTCTGTTCGGTGACCTGTTGCTTCAGCGTCCTTTCATTGGTGACAGTTCTAGGGCCCCTTTGTCCTTCAAGAGATTAGATTCTGCGGTGCCCCACACCGTGAAATGGCCTGACCTGGACAGGCGCTACTTGTGCACAAATGTCCTTGGGCAGCGCTCACAGGAAGGCACACCAGGGTGTCAGTGATGGGTGACCTCATGTGACGCTGACCTCACCATGGCTGAGGACGTCTCCATGGGAAGGGCGCCATCGGCAGGGTGCCTCCTCCTCTTCTCCATGAACACTAGGGAGGCCGTGTGCTGGGTGTTAAAGAGCTTCAGACTTCTGTTAATTTCCTACCAATTCCGCGCACTGTGGGGTTCCCATAGCCAGGATAGGCTCACAGCTTCCTGTTCCCAAGTTAGCCTAGGAGCGTGGCTGAAAATGTGGGTGTTGCCCTCTCGGGCTCCCTGAAGCCATCCACGGAGGGTCTGCAGCAACCTGAGGGAAGGGATGGGCAGGCAGGGAGCTCTGGACTGAGGAGGAAGAGCTGGAAGACCACCGGGCCCAGCGCCGCCTCTGCCCTGAGGTGGGGGCAGGCAGAGGAACACAGCCTGAGGGCGTGAAGCAGTCCCTCAGCAGTGCCTTCTCAGTCTCCTCAAGAACAGAGGTGTCACGCCACCTGGGACCACAGCAAGGGCTCCTGGAGGCCTGGGCAGGCGTGCTCCCTCAGAGCCATGGGCAGCTGCTAGGACACGCTTCATATCCTGGGCACAGAGAGGCCCCAAGAGGTGCCTCCCAGAGAGCCCGGGAGCGATCTTGCCGTGGCGGTGTGGCGGCCCACGTCAGAGCCCTATCTGTGACGCAGAGCAGGCCCCTGACCCAGCACCAGGCCCAGTCCGCTCAGCACCGACGTCGTCTCTGATGCAGCCAGGCTTCCTGGGCCACGGCCCCAGACAAAACCACTCTCTCTCTCTCCGTTTCTCTCTGGCCGAGCTGTGGCCAGGGCCTCAACACAGCTGACTTGAGGAGCTGAAGCTGGCTGTAGGCAGGGCCGGCAGAGGCCAGGTAGGGAGGCAGTGGCAACCTCACCAACGCGTCCTCTCACGAATCCAGAGGCCTCCGGGATATCGGGAGCCCGTTATCAACAGAGGAACTTCCATATTTGGAACAATAAATTTTTAAGAAGGTAGACTGGAGTTCAGGGCCAAAATCACACTGGCAAACATGCCAGGATTTAAAAATTGTTGGACACACTCATGACTAGACCACCTGAATGAGTCCAAGTTTTCACAGCCACCTCCGCAGCGCGCGGTCCAGTCCTTCAGCTGCCAAGGTCAAGTGACCGCGGGGCGCTGCCATCGCCGCAAGAATCGCCTTCGACTCCGTGGGGGCTTGGGAGCCTGCAGACACCTGCTTCCTACTGTGCACAGCCAGACTCGGCAAGGAGGGTCCAGACACGGCAGCAACAGCGGGCTCCCTGCCAGGCCCGCGGACAGCCTGCACTTCCCGCGGAGCACCTCCACTCTCACACCTTTACAAGCACACTGCACGCAGGGCGTGGCACCGACAAGGAGGCTGGGGGCACGGTGACCACCCCACGGTGGAAATGCGGAGAGCCTGCTCCGCGGCAGGCCTTCTCTGACCCAGGGCTTTCTCAGCCAAACAGGGCCATTCTCCTTCTGACTGTGACCCCAGAAAAATAAGAGAGGCCACATAAGGCTGCTGGGAACAAGGCAGGAGGATAAGGTGGCCTTTCTCACTCAGTGACATCTTTGAGACATTAGCACCTAAAATGGGCTGAATGAGTGGCAGCCCAGCAAGACTCCGCTGCCGCCCCCACTGCGCCAAACAGGGTGGAGGCGGCACAGCTCCAAGCTACGTGGGGCCTCAGGGGTGAGCCCGCAGACAAGGTCCTCAAAGACCAGGGCAGGAACACCTGTGCCAGACAGTGCTAGAAAGATCGTCGTCTTCCTGGGCGGCCCAGGAAAACATTGTACAAACGTTTCAATCAACTGTCATTTGTTACTGTAAATCAATCACGTAATAAAACCCAGTGAGATTATCCAGCTTCTAAATCGCTCTTTTCAAGAACATGCCACATGTGAATGGGTGTTTCCTGTCTTCCTCAAACCTCCCACCCTATCACTCAGACAGTGACATAATGAATTAATCAGTTAAACCGGCATTAGAGAGAGGAAGTGAAAGTCTTTTGACACCTGGGAGTACAGATGCTTGGCAGGTACCTGTCTCACCCCCAGCGAGTGCCTTTCCTGTGTAAATGAGGGGCTGATTGGTGCCCTCCATTTCTGACACCTCAGTCCCATCTGGCATGAGGGCCTATGGGGCCGAGGGAGACCCGGGATGGGTGCTGAGCCGACGTGGTGACTGCTGGGCAGAAGAGCCTGGGGTTGGCCTGTCCAGGGAATCTGGTCTGGGGCAGCTGCTCTGGGGAGCACGGTGCCCAGGGGCCCGCCTCCTCCACCCTGATGGAGAACGCACTGGGAGGGATTTGGCGAAAGCGGCCACAGTCCTAAGGAGAGTGCTCCAAGGCAGCCCACAGTCCTGAACTTGTCAAACTGAAGCCTTTGACTGCTGCGGGCCTCTGCAGACCCCTCTGAGCTAGAACAGTGGTGGAGACTGGGACCAGGCAGGAGGGGCCAATGGCGTCACATGGTCAGCACCACCCCCTCTGGGGCGGCTGGCATACAAGGGGTGGCCTCCCTCTTTGGTTGCCTTGCCTCTGCACCTGTGTGGGAATCCAGACTCCTCCTTCTAGGAAAGCCTCTCTCCTGCCCAACCCTTTCCCACCTTTCATCCCTCAGGGATATAACAGAAGGTCTGGACCCTGCTGACAGGCAGAGGACCCACAATGGCATAGCTGTGACATCAGGCAAATGGGAGCTTCCACGGGGAAGATGTCAAGAAACAACTGCCCACCTCCAAATCTGCCATGAATCTTCAAAGCTTCCTTCAGAAAACCACCACAGAAATTCCCTTCTATTGTCTTATCCTCTTGGTTATTTCTTATATAAGAGCTTTATTGAGATATACAGTAGTCCTCTCTTAATTGTTCACAAATATTAAAGAAAAAATTCCAGAATTCAACAATTCCCAAGTTCTAAATTGCATTCTGTTCTGAGTAGCACGACAGAGTCTCTCACTACCCTGCTGCATCCCACCTGGGATGTATACCATCCCTTTGTCCAAGGTATCCACACTGTATACACTACCCTCCTGCTCAGTCACTCAGTAGACATCTGAGTTATCAGTGTGACGGTTCTGGTATCGTTGTGCTTATACATGGGGTTTGATACTATCCACCATTTCAGGCATCCAGTGAGATCTTGGAACATATTCCACTGTGGATAAGAGGTGACTACAGTAACTCAGAAAACATAAAATGAACACTTTTAAGTCAAAAGAAATGCTGCACCCAATGGTAGTTGTCCTCATTTACAAACGACAACACCCCCAGGCCAACCACCATTATAATCTACTTCCTGTCTCCATGGGTGCCTGTTCTGGGTGTTTCACGTGAACGAAGCCATATGCTATGTGGTCTTCTGTGACTGGTTTATTTCGCTTAGCATGACGTTTTCAAGGCTCATCCGTGTCATGGCATTCCGCTGTTAAGAGCTGGCCAGGTTTTGTTTATCCACTCATCCCAGGATGAACACGGCGTGTTTCCACCATTTGGCTATGGTGAATAATGCACTGCTGTGAACGTCTGTGGACGAGTGTTGACGTGGGAGAGAGCTGCTGGGTGATGCAGCAATGCAGTGTTCTACCTCCTGGGGAACCACTGAGCTGTTCTTAAAGCGGTTCATCTCATCTATAATAGGCTGTGTCACTGCAGATGCGGGGATTTGGTAAGATTTCACCAGTACCTTTGCTTTCTATGAGCCAGTGTCAAGCACTAAGCTTTCCTACTGCTTCCTCTTGAAGATGGAGCGACCTGAGTGACTGCAGACTTGTCTGTATGTTGACCTCGGTGGGCTCACCCTGCCCCAAACCACCTCTGAAGGTGTTACTGCACGGGTAAGCAGGCTGCAGGTGACTTGGAAAACATGCCGAGACGCCATACCATTGTGAAGCTGGGGACTTTAACTTAAATATCTACTCAGTAAATGGTCTTAGGAAACAGAAGAAAGAAGAGCTGCCCATGTGGACCACCCTGCACGGCGATGCAGAGGCTTCTGGGTGTGGCCCGGCTGTACTGAAGTTTGCTGGAGGGGCTGTGAGGAAAGCCCTGGGCCTCTGTGTGAGCTGTCCCAGGCAGGCACCTCTGGCTCTGCACCACCCGTGGGGGCCTGGGCTTCCCTGCTCCTCCCTCCCTGCCCCGGCTGCGCGCTCCAGGTGGGCGGGGCTGGCAGCACTGGTGCAGACCCACCTTGCTCAAGTGCAGCTGCTGCTGCTGGAACTGCTGCTTGTGCTTCTCCAGGAACTGCTGGTGCTGCTGCTGGATCACCAGGTGCTGCAGGGCCTGTGCGTTCTGCGGCAGGGGTGCCGACTGCGTGCGCCCCAGCGGACGGTGCTGACGCAGCTTGTGTATGGATGGGGACACCCGGTCCGCACCAACCAGGGACTGCGCGTGGAGAGGCAGCGCTCCCAGGCCTGAAAGATACCAGTCTGAAGATAATATGGAGGAAAAGCAGCAGAGGGAAGAGGAAGAAGAGAGGGGAGAGAAGGCTGTTGAGTGACTGATGGAGATAACGAGGATGCGCACTTGCCGCCCAGGCGCCCGCTCCCATCATGCTCCAGGCTGTCCTGCTAGCGTCCCGATCCCAGCTGCAGGCTGGGAGCCCATGAGCTCAGCTTTGGAGGCTGCTGAGGATCAGGCCAATGCAGTCCACCCAGAGCTCTGCCCAGAAGCAGCAGCTCCAAGGCTGGGGCCATAGCTCTCCTCGGACTGGCCTATCATGTCCCCCACAGGGACCCGTTTCCAGAACACCTATGAAAGGAGAGCTGCTCTACCTGTGCTCTGCACATTCCCACACATCACTACCAGCAGGAGGGAAGTTCTGTGGCTGACCTGCAGAAACTCAGAGATAAACCAACTGCGAAAACCTGCTGCCACCAGGCACCAAGGCCCTTGGAGCCCTTGCCCCTCACGGGGTCCCACTGCAGGACCGCTCACTGTGTACCCAACATGCGTGGGTGCCGGGAAAGGAAGAGGCCGTGGCAAGTAGGAGGAAGGGATCTTCTCCAGGAGCATGTGACGGAGCAGGAGAGACTGAAGCGTGCTTAGCAGCTGCAGGGAGATATGGAGGTAAGCGGGGCGGATGTGGGCCCAGCATGGGACAGCAGAGGAGGGTGGCTGCAGGACAAGGGCAGGGCCAGCCTGATGCAGGGAAAGGGCCTTAGAAAAAGAGCATCTGACTCCACAGGCCGCCTCTGGCCAGCCCATCCGGGGTGCCGGGTGGGGAGGAGGGAATGAGCCCCCGGCAAGGCTGGAGTCCACCCTGAGGAGCTGGGCCTCCACCCCAGGCCAATGCTACGGACAGTGCACTCCGTGATGAGGCAGCTGGTACAGGGAGCGACGGCCACATGCATCTGAGAGGCTGCACTGAGACCGAGAAGGCACATTTCACAATGACTCGGCCTCTTGGCGGCTCGTGGCTCCAGTACTGGAGGCTACTGCTTTAGATGGCGGAACGCTTGTGCTTCTGGAGTCAGCCGTGAGGACCCTGCTCAGGGGCCCCTTCCCTCAGGACAGCAGGGGACCCAAGCAAGACCCAGAAGCAGGGCCCCGGGCAGGGAGGGAGGGAAGCGCTCAGGGGTCATGGGAAAGATGGGTGGGAGTTGCTGGGGGAAGAGAAAGTACAGAGGGTTGAAAGTTAAGAACAGCCAAACAAAGTGGGCGTGGTTTGCTGCTGACAGAAACCAACCAATAGTACTGCCTGGTCAATTCTGTGCTCGCAGTGTATGTTCACCTTGATCCACATAGAAAGCCAAATCGGAAGGGCCAGGGAGCTCTTCTTGTAAACTACACAAAGGGGAAGGGCATCTCCTTTCACATGTCTGCCTAGCTTTGCAAGCGGGACTTGGTTTCTCACCTTAGTCGATGTTGTCAAGTCACATGACAGGGGCACACGCACGGAAATTGTGGGTGTGGAAATAGGCACCTGTGTTCTCCCTGCCTGCTCCAAAAGCTACCCGAGGCCCAGCAGCCAGGCCCGACACTGCCCGGAGCCCAGGCTGCAGCCGAGGCCCACTCGGTGCTCACCTGTGACGAGGGACGTTTGTGCAGGAGGCTGCTCCAGTAGGACCATGTGCTGCAGAAGAGGGTTGTGAGCGGCCCCGCCGTCCCGCTCCAGGGGCGAGGTGCTCAGGTACGGGGTGAGGTGGGTGCCGGGGAAAAGGGAGATCCGCTGCTGGAGGGCTGGAAGGGCGAGTCTCTCGGCGTCCTGCTGGCCTGCTGCGCCCTGGAAAGCACAGCCAGGGACGTTCAAGCTTCAGGACCCATGACAGCCACCCCAAGCTACACAGACCCACGGAGGCTGACTTACAGCAGAAGGGCCGGTGGCAGGGAGTCCGAGGGTGATGTTGGGCAAGGATGGCGACGTGTAGAGAGGAAGCGGGGCGACCGAGCCTTCTCGAGCCACAAGCCTGTGTGCCAAACTGGTCTGGAGACAGAACACACAGCGGCCATCACAACCTGAGTGCTACCCATGAGCAGCACACACCTGGAGAAAGGATGGCCAAGAGCCCTGGCAGGCGGGCTGCACTGACATTCTGATACATGGGTGGGTGTGAGACTGCAGCACACAGCACGAGTATGGTGACACGACTCCCGTCATGAGTTTATTCCCCTAATGTGAGGCCCTTCATCCTGTCCTTCATTGCCTTGCTATTTTTACTCATGTTACTTATTCACCATAAAGCTTTTGGAAGAAAATCTAGATTAATACATTTAAAAATATATTTCTGCCGGGCGTGGTGGCACACGCTTGTAATCCCAGTACTTTGGGAGGCGGAGACCAGAGGATCCGGGTTCGCAGCCAGCCTCAGCTCTCTCTCTCTCTCTCTCTCTCTCTCTCTACTTAGTGAGGCCCTCCACAACTTCGTGAGACCCGGTTTCAAAATAAAG
>PVJS01003357.1:0-66458 GCA_004027185.1 Glis glis
AAGGAAGGAAGGAAGGAAGGAAGGAAGGAAGGAAGGAAGGAAGGAAGGAAGGAAGGAAGGAAAGAAGAAAGAAAGAAAGAGGAAAGGGGGGAGAATTAATCTGGGTGCAGTGGTGCATGCCTGTAATCCCAGTGACTTGGGAGGCTGAAGCAGGAGGATCCCAAGTTTGAGTCTAGCCTGGGCAACTTTGCAAGACCCTGTCTCAAAATAAAAGGGTCTGGGAATGTAGCTCAGTGGTAGAATGAGGGCACTGTGAAGTCTGACCATGAGGTCTGGCTGGTGGAGACAGAGAACAAAGAAACCCAAAGAAACAGCATGAAAGCAGGGAAAAATGCTCCTAACCATCCCTCTGCCCCAGCCCATCAATTTACCAACTCTGGCCCTGTGTCAAGCCTACCAATCGGAGGAATACATGGCTGCTTCTGCTCTCCCTGCCTTCCTAACCCCCATAAAAAGCCCCAAGTCTGTAAGGAAGCAGGTTCCGACCCTCGTGGGCTCTTTCCCGGTCAGTGGCTCCCTCCCAGGTTTTAGCCCTGAATAAAGCCTGTTCCTTGCTGTCCAGCCATGGCCCTTTTATTTTTATTTTTATTTATTTATTTATTTATTTTTTGCGGTACCGGGGATTGAACGCAGGGGCGTTCTACCTCCGCGCTACGCCCCCGGCCCTATTTTTTTTATACTTTATTTTGAAACCGGGTCTCACGAAGTTGCGGAGGGCCTCACTAAGGAGAGAGAGAGAGAGAGAGAGAGAGAGCGAGCTGAGGCTGGCCGCAAACCCGTATCCTCCGGTCTCCACCTCCCAAAGTACTGGGATTACAAGCGTGCGCCACCACGCCCGGCCCCTTTTATCCCTATAATTCCTAACACAGAACACGCCTGGGTTTGATACCCAGTACTGAAAAAGAAAAAAGAGGGAAAATAAGGACATATATTTGTATTTGCTTGAAGACACAGTGGAAGATAAATAAGAAACCACTAATGGTTATTACCTGTGCAGAGATTAACAGAGAAAGAATACAAGAGGCAGGAGTGAAAGTGACTTTTCACAATATACACATCATTTTATTTTGGGACCATGTGAACATATCACTTATTCAAAACTAAGAAGAGAATCTCCTAGCTTTTGTAGCAGTTCAGATAGTGGAGCCTGGCCTAGAGCTGAGGGCTCCTGTATTATAGTGAAATGTGGAAAAGACTTAAAATTCTTGATCCCCCTCCAAAATGGGTTCTCAAACCCTCCAAGGATCTGATTAAGGAAGCCCAGGTTGGCGAGTGGGTGGAAGGGGATCTTTATTTCTGAAAAGCCCCTCTGAGCATTCTGATGCCATGGCCATGGGACACTTTTTGCAAGTACCAGGCTTCTCTTAGAAGGGCTGTGTACAGCCTCATGACATTATGGACTTTGGAGTCAAACTAACCTAGGTTCAAGTTGTGACCTACCTTTGTTCTAGCTGTGAGACAAAGGTCAAGTTACCTGACCTCTCTGAACCAACCTTCCCTCAACCCCCAAAGATGGAGAGCAACAAAGCTGGTTTCACAAGGATACAAGGAAAATGGGATAAGGAACCTCAGTATTCAACAAATGCTACTACTTTGATCCTGCAAACCCAGCAAGCCTTTCCATCCTGGGTACTGCTCTGTTCTCACTCTGCCTCGCCTGCCAAAGCCACTGGACCCTCGGCTGAAGCCCAGCTTCCTGCTTCACCATTACCACACATGCATGCACACACATGTTGTAGCACACACAGAATTCATCCCTCCATCCTCATCACCCCTGCATGGACCAGACATCTATGTTTTTATCCCTTAACTCCTATGACTAACTCCTAATGGATCATTGCTTTTCCTTTGTCTCTTCAAATATATCCCTGCTTCCCACAGTAGCTAGAACTATCTATCTATTTATCTATCATCATCTATCTTATTATTATTATTATTGTTGGGGAGGGATACTGGGGATTGAATCCTGGGTCATTTTATCTCTGAGCTACACCCCCAGCCCTATTTTATTTTTATTTTGAAACAGGGTCTCACTATGTTGCTAAGGCTGGTCTTGAACCTGCGATCCTTCCATCTCAGCCTCCTAAGTATTAGGATTACAGGTGTGCACCACCACACCTGGCTTGAGCCATCTCTTTAAAAACAAACATCAGACCATAAGCTCAACACCCTCTAATAGCTTCTGTATTAAAATACAGACTCCTTACCCAGGCACTCAAGGTCCTTGCTCTCCCTCCAGTCTCCCTTCCCATCCCTCTCTCCCTTGCTCACTGTGCTGCAGCTGGTCTCCTTGACGTTCACACCTTTGGTCTTTGCTTGTGCTGTTGCCTTTGCCTGAATCACTCTTCCTCAAGTTGCCCCATGGCTGCATCTCACTGATGTCAGGTCTCTTCTTGAAATTTCCCACTGTGCAGAGAACTTCCCTGACAACCCCACATCAGATAGAAACACACACATTTGCCCGTGTGCACTTACTTCATTTCTTTTCCTAAGAGTTATCAGTAGTGATTTGTTTACCCTGTGTCTCCCCGATTGGATGGGATGTGCCCTTCTTCATCATGGAAGGCTTTCAATGCTGTGGGAGCTGTATACCCACAGGCTGAAGGACTGGAGTGGGTGTCAGCTCAAGATTCCTTTCTCCTAACGTCACACCTCTTTCCATTCTCCCCAGACTATGGCGCCCACCTCACCCAAGACCCAGAGCCTTTCAAACAGCACTAAACTGGCTGAGAAGGTGAGAAGCATGAAACTGTTTCCCTGAAGAGAATCCTTAGCTACATCTTTGTGGGAGGATGTCCATTGAAGGAAGAAGAGAAGGAGACATAAGGAAGCCATCTTGAAAGTTTTAAAACACTGTAAAAGTGCCATATTGAATGCTTGTTTTTAGGCCATCCAAGAAGGATACTCATGTGGCATCTTCAAAATTCTAAGCCAGGCATGGTGGTATACGCTTGTAATCCCAGTACTTGGGAGACTGAGACAGGAGGATAGCAGGTTCACGGACAGCCTCAGCAACTTAGCAAGACCCTGTTTCAAAATAAAAAATAAAATAGGGCTGGGGGTTTAGCTAGGAGGCAACACACACACACACACACACACACACACACACATTCTATTTACCATCCAACAGTGACATTGTTTCTAGCCAGGTACAGATACATGCCAAGGAGACCACTGTGACAGCAGAAGAGGGTTCTGCTATAAGCAGCAGTTTGGCTGTGTCTGAATTGGGGTCCTAGGAAAGTACAGGCTTGAAGACAGCATGAGGTTCGCTAAGCCAAGCTCCTCACGTGGAGTAGGTATTAAGGCAACTGCAGCTGAATTCACCTGAAGGAGATGATACTTTGCCATTTGCTGGGTCTTCCACTGAACCCAAAGAGACCCTTGAGTCAACAACACAGGAAAGGCAATGAGTGGCCACAGGGGTACTTTGTACCAGAGGCGACCCCTCTGTTTAGGAGCATCCCCAACTTTGAGGAGGTTGTCCTGGTCAGCGGGCTGTGATCAGTTCACCCAAGCCAAAGGATCCTGGACACAGCTGTGCTACTCTCCTGCACTGAGGCTGCAGGGCTGTGAGCTCCTCCAGCCCTCCCCTGCCCATCCCAACCCCACGCCCCAGCAAGAGGCCCATCACGTTGTGACCGTCTGACCTTTATTTGAAGCAAGTGATTCTGTGTTTGTGGCTCTGTGTGAGTGCCTGTATGTATATGTGATCATGTGTGTGACTACATAAATGTGATATTTTATACACAGGTGTGATTGTGTGTGTGTGTGTGTGTGTGTGTGTGTGAGAGAGAGAGAGAGAGAGAGAGAGAGAGAGAGACAGAGAGAGAGAGAGAGAGATAACCATAACACTGCAGTAAAAAAGGTAACCTGTCCTAGGGTAAGACCGGCTAGCATTCAATTGAGGGGATCCCATGAAACCCACTTCTGCTTGTGACCTTCATCTCTGGAGCACAGTGACCATGCACACACACAGCCACACTTGCCCAGTGTGGCAGCTGCGCAGTAACCGTTCTTCCTGGTCAAGAGAAGGGAGCTCATGTGAAATGAGGAGCCCTTAAGTGAACAGTTGCAGCATATGCTGATGCTGCTATTTTGGTTTTGTTTTACATTAAACACATCAGGTCGAACAGAGGAAGGGAAGGAAGTGTTCATGCAAAACTACCTTCCAGTGATCTGAACCCCAAGTTGCCTGTTTTACAGAGGGCAGGAGGCTTTCTGGAGATGAGTGGCACGAGGAACTGTCTTTCTGGGATGTGATCCATTTCTTTGGAAATATTTTAAGAAATTACAGGTCTCCAAGTATCCATCAAATGGGAACTGGTTAATCACCATTTATCATATGATGAAGTTTTCACAGAGCCATTTAAAAGGAAGAGCTACTTCTATGCACTGACATACCCATATGGCAAGCTGTCCATAAGTGAAAGTGTTAAACAGAAAAAAATGGGTTGTAAAACAGTATGTGTAGTATAAACCCATTTGGGGTTATATTAAAAACATGGATATACGTATAGGTCTAAGTATAGTTAGAGATATTTTGCTACATATCTTTTGAATTGGTAAACGTGGAACACACTGGAAAGTCACACGCTAAACCGTTAACTCCGGTTACCTCTAGAAAACAGGATGGGGAAATCAAAGTGAAACTTCCACTGTTTACTTTCAACACTTGGAGATCGTTTCAATCTTTACCAAAGTCATGTAGAGTAGAAGACGGTATGCCTGGGGGGTATTAACACATGAAGCATCCAAAGGGATGTGCCAAAGGGATGATTTGTGTGTGGTCACCTGTTTCTAAAATCATGGTATGGCAAGAAAGGAAAACCCATCTGTGGTCCTGTGAGCCAGTGAGAAGAGATGGCTCCTTAGGGCTGGAATGGAGTCCTGTTAGGAGGAAGTGGTTCAGGTTTTTTCAGTTGAGAAGCACAACCATGTTAGCAGGAAGACCCAGCAGTGTGGCCTGGGAAGTCCTCCTGAGCCCCTACAATGCACAAATTTGTGACATTCACTTCATTGCATTATTTTCTCTGATAATTACTTTTAAAATACTGAATTTCAATACCTCAAATATCTATTACACTGTAAAACACTGTTAATGGCTGTGTTTTCAGGATATAAGGTAAATTCCAGGAATATCAATAATCAAAAAAGTAAATTATTTCTCTACTATTCTATTTTTGTAATACATGAAAATATACTTGAAATTTTGTATAAAATAACCTAATTTCAATTATATACATATTATATATATATATATTTATCTCAATTATACATGTATATATATATATGGAGAGCCTCTGTTTGGGGTCAATTTTTGCATTATCTATCCTGAACTTCAGTAAACTACACTGTGGGAACTAAACTGAGTCTGATAAATGATCTATTTAAACACACACACACACTCCAAAGGCAAATATAAGTCTGGATGAGATTAACCACTGTTTTTTTGCTTTCTGTTTTTTTGTTTGTTGTTTGTTTTTTTATACTGGGGATTGAACCCAGGGGTGCTCTACCACTGAGATATACCCCCAGCCCTTTCTATTTTTTATTTTGGGACAAGGCCTCGCTAAGTTGCCCAGGCCAGCCTTGAAGTTGGAATCTTCCTGTCTTGGCCTCCTGAGTAGCTGAGATTACAGGTATGCACCAAGCCTGTGTATCTTAAGTACACATGATTAATAGTTCCCTCTTTCTGGCTCTCAGCATAGAGTAGAGCTAGCAGGAAGAACAGAACAGAATTTCCTGTGGTGAAAAGAGGAACCCTAAACCCTCAGTTCCTTTAGAGAGCACAGGGGTACCTTCATTGTGTGACCATTTCATCCTGTTATGACTTAGATCTATATATTTCCTGTTACTTAGTTGGTGAGGAGTTGACCCCTCATAGTCTAAGTGGTCAAATCAACATGCCGTTTTTTCTATATCCTACATATTTAATAATTATATATTTAAGTATATTTAAGGAGTAATGTTTGACAATAAAGAGTAGAGAGCCTAATTCAAATTCACCTGAAGCCGGGCGTGGTGGCGCACGCTTGTAATCCCAGTACTTTGGGAGGCGGAGACCGGAGGATCCGGGTTTGCGGCCAGCCTCAGCGCTCTCTCTCTCTCTCTCTCTCTCTCTCTCTCTCTCTCTCTCTCTCCCTGTCTCTCTCTCTCTACTTAGTGAGGCCTCCGCAACTTCGTGAGACCCGGTTTCAAAATAAAGTATAAAAAAATAGGGCCTGGGGTGTAGCGCGGAGGTAGAATACCCCTGGGTTCAATCCCCGGTACCACACACACAAAAAAAAAAATTCACATGAACAATTAAAATTTATCTGATAAAATTGTTCTTTATTATATGAACTAAAATGGCAATATCATTTAACAGAAATGTTGTGAACCTATGCACAGCCTAATTTTAAGAATTTATCTTAGGAAAAGATCATCAAATAATCAAAAATATTTTGCTATACAAACATTTATCATAATATTGCCTATAAGAAAATAAGAAACTACTTAACTGCCTGAAAATGGGACATTGGTTAAATGAATCGTGGTTGATTCATATAACAGTATGCTGCTATTAAAAATACTACAGATGCTACCTTAATTACCAAAAAAAACCACAATGACCCAAATAACCAACTCATTAATATATAAATACATTTATATAATAACAATCCAAATGCTTTAAAGTAGGTATTACCAATGAATGTATACAAACCACAAAAATCACTCAAACATCTTTATTGCAGAACTTGCTATGTTGTTCCACCATTTCTTTTAAATTATAGAAGCAATGTGTGAACATAATTTTTAAGAGATTTCAAACAGTACAGTAAGGTAAAAGAGAATATGTGACATCTCCCTTCTCTACAAAAGAAATGACTGTTAACAATTTCTGTTTTTAGTTATTTTTGTGATCAGCACTATAACTTTAAATAATATATTTATATTTTTTATCATTTAGTCATCAACTTAGATTTTTCCCCCTCAGTACTGGGAATTGAACCCATGGACACTCTACTGAGCTACATCCCTAGCTCTTTTTATTTTTATTTATTTATTTATTTATTTATTTATTTATTTATTTACTTAGTTAGCTAGTTAGTTTGTTTTGAGATAGAGTCTCGCTATGTTGCCCAGGATGGCCTTGAACTCATGATCCTCCTGTCTCAGCCTCTCAAGTAGCTAGGATTACAGGTGTGCACCACCATACCTGGCCAACTTAGAGATTTTTTCTAATGCCCTTCCCATGTGCATGTGAGGGTGTAAGGGTGTGAAGAAGAGTTTTTGTCCTCCTGGAGACTGCTGCTCAGCAGGTTTATTCATTTCATTCTTCTATGCTGCACTATCCAATATCCTTGGAATTACTGCAATGAAAGAAGACTTTCAGATTTGTGTATTTACCCTCTCTTCTATACTTTCTCTATTTCAAATATGAATATTTGGCAAATATATAATGATGTTTACATTATCAAGGTTTATAATGTTTATATTTTATTTTATAAGTTAATCTTACAGACTTTGTCACTTTGTCTACAGATTCACTATAGAAATTGAGACCCAGGGCCGGGCGTGGTGGTGCACGCTTGTAATCCCAGTACTTTGGGAGGCGGAGACCGGAGGATCCAGGTTCGCGGCCAGCCTACTTAGTGAGGCTTCCACAACTTTGTGAGACCCGGTTTCAAAATAAAGTATAAAAAATAGGGCCAGGGGTGTAGCACAGAGGTAGAACGCCCCTGGGTTCAATCCCCAGTACCGCAAAAAAAAAAAAAATTGAGACCCAAAAGCCACATTTATGGCAAAAAACTGTTGTGTGCTTCCTATGATCAGACTCTGTGAAGCTGTGGAGGATGACTGGAACCAAAGAGAAAACACAGACTTCTGCTATGAATAAGGCTCTTTCAACTCAGCCTCCTTTCCTTTCTCAGAGAAATCTTTAAAAAGCCACAAAGAGTTTAAAAATCTACACATTCTATTTTCATCAAAATTTGAAGGCAGATATAGTATGCAGACTACAAAGTACAAGTAAAGGCTGCCCAGAGGAGCAGAAGCTGCAGGGAGGATGGGTGGGTGGAAGGATAAAGAATGTTGAGGGTCTCAGCATTAGCAGACTCCAGAAATCACAGCTGCCTGGGAGGTAAACCTCTCCTGAAAGCAGATGTTCTGCCACTCATAGCAACAATGGGTATAGGACTGCAGTTAAAACTGGAGGCACAAGCCCTCCAGGACCCAGGGGCATTCCCTGAAGCAAAGGAGATAGTACCACACAAAGAATCACACAGCTGTATGAAATGTAATAGTCTGTCATTATGACAGCAGAAAAGGAGAAAGTCTGTGGGCTCTGAAGTCAGCTGGAAGCAAGGGTGGTTCAGCCTATACACTGCCCTTCCACCGTGATGCACATACTTGAAGCTCCTGCAAATAGTGATCTAGGAAATCAAGCGATTCAGTGATGTGTGAGACAAAGAAAGGAGGGGAGTGTATTACTTACCTTTTTTGTCACCATGACCAAAATACCTAACAAGCACAACTTAGAGGAGGAAAGGTTTATTTGGCTCATGTTTTCAGGAGTTTAGTCCAATGTTGGCTGCTCCAAGGCAGAAACACCATGGTGGCAGAATGTGGCTGAAGACAGCTGTCCATCTCATGGCATCTGGGAAGCAGAGAGAGAAAGAGAGAGAGGGGAAGAGGAAGGGACCAGGGACAGTTAGAGTCCCCAAGGCCATGCCTCCAATGACCTACTTCCTCTAGCCACACCCTATCTGCCTACAGTTACCACCCAGAAAATCCATTCAAATGATTAATTATTAATCAATGGATTTATCCATTGATGAGGTTATAACAATGATGCAATTATTTCATCTAAACATTTCTGCATTGCCAACATATGAGCTCTTCTGGGGGACATTCTATATCCAAACAAAGGACAAAGGCAGAGAATACAGATGAGGAGAAGGAAAAAGGGGAAGAAGAGTAAGAAAGAGGAGAAGAAGGGGGATAGAAGAAGGAGGAGGAAGACAAAGAAAACAATGAAGAACTGGTTGAGCATCAGTATCAAGATTTTATTCTAAAAAATGTAAAAAGAAGCCGGACGTGGTGGCGTATGCTTGTGATCTCAGTACTTGGGAGGCTGATACAGGAGGAGTGCAGGTTCATGGCCAGCCTCAGCTGCTTAATGAGGCCCTCTGCAACTTAGTGAGACCCTGTTTCAATAATAAAGAATTAAAAATAGGGCTGGGGGTGTAGCTCAGAGGTAGAATGCTCCTGGGTTCAATCCCCGGTACCACACACACACACACACACACACACACACACACACACACAAAATTTTAAGAATAGTAAAATTCACCAAAAATCTAAGAACACTCACAATTTTTTTTGTTTTGTTATAGATCAGATAAAAATTTTGAAGTGTAAGAAGCAACCCTCCTCAGTGATGGAACATCAAGACATGGAAATGCAGGAAACTCAGAGAAAAGAAGAGAAGATGGGAGAATGGAAGGGGATAAAACATAAGCTTGCAGAATTCCAGAAAGAATTAGAAGAAAAAGATAAAACTACCACAAGAAATAAAGATAAAATTGAAAGAAACATAAGGGTGAATAAATACCGCAGAAAACAAAGTAAGGGACACAGAGAAAAGAAATTATAAAGGCAAGCAAAATAAAATGGAAATAAAGAAAGGGTTAAAATATTAGATAGAAGATGAGACATTGATCATAGGCCAAGATGATCCTACATATGCATGATTGTAGTCTTCAAAGAAGAAAACCAACACAATGAGAATAGAACAAATATTTAAAGACATAATTGAGCCTGGCGTGGTGGCGCACGCTTGTAATCCCAGTACTTTGGGAGGTGGAGACCCGAGGATCCGGCTTCGCGGCCAGCCTCAGCTCTCTCGCTGTCTCTCTCTCTCTCTCTCTCTCTCTGTCTCTCTCTCTCTCCTTAGTGAGGCCCTCCACAACTTCGTGAGACCCGGTTTCAAAATAAAGTATAAAAAATAGGGCCGGGGGAGTAGCGCGGAGGTAGAACGCCCCTGGGTTCAATCCCCGGTACCGCAAAAAAAAAAGACATAATTGAAGAAAACTTTATGGAAATATAAAACTTGAATCTAAATATAGAAAGGGCATATGAACATGAAGAAAAGGTTATCCTGAATGATTATCCCTGAGACACATCCTGGAAAAGAAACTGGATTTTAAAGATAAGGAAAGTATCCCTTGGATAAATAAGGAAAGACGTGGAGTTGCTTATAAGGAGGGAGATCAAGCTGGCCTAGGTATCTCCACAGCAACATTCAAGAAGAAAAATGGAGCAATCTCTACAGGGCTCTTAAGGAAACAAGTGTGGTCAAGTATTTCATATGCAACCAAACTGACTTTCAAGGGTAAAGGCTACATACAAACAGTGGTGAACAAGGAAAATCTCAGGGAATGCTCTATATATATGAGATCTTCTTACAAAAGTGATCAAAACACAGATTTCAGCTAAACAAGAAATATCTGGAGAAACAATGACCAACGAAGTATAGGTGAGTGTTGAATATTTTTAACTATAGAACCAAGACTAAACAAATGTGGATTATAGCAATATAACACAATGTATTATTTTTCCTGATAATGTACAAGTAAGGTTCCTAAAATACAGAAAAGCAAAAGGGAGAAGGAAGGTAAGAACAAAAGAAGTTGTTGACTGTCACATCTAAAGTACATAAGTGCCAAAATATCACATTTAAAGGTAACAAATCTTATAAGCATAGGCATATTTAACAGTACAACTAAACACTAAAAAAGGTAGAAATATTGTCTGAAGCTAGGCCTAGGGTGGAAAAGAGAGAAAAAAAGAAATAGTAAATATTAATTGTATCATTGTTCATCATATATTATTAAATAGATACTACTCAAAGAAATAAAGGACTAAGCATTATACAAATAGAAAGCAACTATCAGAACAAAAATTCAAAGATTTCTAAATATCAAAAGAACTACACAGAGAAGGCAAAGCAAAGAAAAAAAATTATTTCAAAAAATACCACATAGACCAAAAAAATTAAAATATTCTGATGGATTTAATTCTCCTTTTAAAAATAACTTCAAATTGGATAGCAAAAAGTAAAACCTAATTCTATGTTCTTTGCAAGAGAGCTACTTTAAACAAAATTATTCAGAGTGTATTTTAGAAAAAGAAGAGGCAGAGGAAGGCCAAATAAATGCAAACTAAAGGAAGGAGGAATTATAATTTTAAGCATAAAAAAGATAAAGTTATTGCCAAAAACACTTAAAAGGCAAAGGAAAGTATTCTACAAAACTAAAATGGTACAGTTTACAATGATAATATAATATTTATAAGTATTTATTTATCAAATGCCAAATAACAATAGAGATAAAATAAAAATAAGGAGAAACAGAAATACACTGTTACTGAGAGACTAACTTACCATTAAAGGTCTAAATGGACCAGAAATATAAGAATCTATAAGTTCTAAATAACATACTTACTTAGGTAGAGGTAATTGATATGTTTTTATCATTCTATCCTAAAAATAGAAAACATATCTTCTTTTCAAGTGTTTATGTGATAATCACAGAAATTATCCAGGCATGGTGGCACACACCTGAAATCTAGTAATTTGGGAGGCTGAGGTAGGAGAACTGCAAGTTCAAGTCCAGCCTCATTAACTTAGTGAGACAGACTAAATCTAAAATAAAAGGGGTGAGGGATGTAGCTAAGTGATAGAGCATTTGTCTAACATGTGCAAGGCTTTGGGTTCAATTGCCAGCACCACACACACACACACACACACACACACACACACACACACACGTTTTTCACAGAAATTAAATATAAGGAAAATTGCAATAAAGTTCCAAAAGTTAACATTATAGACAATATTCTCTGATCATAATGCACAACAGAAATCTAAGATGTAAAAGGTTCTTCTACCCAACAAATGTAAAACTCTCAAGTAACTCTTTAGTAGAAGAAGAAATATAAATTGCAAGTTTTCTAGGGAATAAAAATACTTTAAAAACTAAATAAAAGCTTATAGAATGCAGTTAAGGCAGAATTGAGAGGGAAATTCATACCTTCAAATGTATATATCAATAAAAATGATAAAATGGCAACTAATGAACAGGCATCTGACCCAAAATTTAGAAAAAGAATAATACAAAAAGATGAATGAAGGACTAGGTAAAGTTAAAAGCCGAAATTAATAAGTATAAATATTGTTTAATAATTAACCACATCAAGATCTATAATTACAATGCACCAATAAAAAAAGAATTTATGCCAGGCATGGTGGTGCACGCTTGAAATCCCAGTACTTGGGAGGCTGAGACAGGAGGATCACAGGTTCGTAGCCAGCCTCAGCTATTTAGTGAGGCCCTCTGCAACTTAGTGAGACCCTGTTTCAAAATAAAGAATAAAAAATAGGGCTGGGGGTGTAACTTGGAGGTAGAATGCCCCTGGGTTCAATCCCCAGTACTGCAAAAAAAAAAATTATTATTTAAGAATTTCAAACGCACACACACATTACACAAAATAAAATGACAACAAAACTACAGGTCAATCTCACTTATGAATGGTGATGCAAATTCCCAAATTATATATTAGTAAATAGAATCCAGCAAGACAGTAAAAAAAATTCATCAAAACCACGTAGTTTATTTAAAAATTCAAGAATGGTTCAGTAAGAGGAAATATCTTAATATAATTCATCATTTATGGATTAACAAAAATATCATCTTAAAGACTGAAAAGATATATTTCAAAATTCAGCAGCTATTTTTATTAAAAAAGAATACAATAATATAACATTCAAAAAATCCTTAACACAATAATGTAAATATAATGAAGCCTGAAATGCTTAATGAGGAAACACCAGGAACAATCTGATCAAAATCAATTCAAGACAAAGATACCAACTAGCTTCTCATCATTTAACACTATACTTAATGTACTAGTCAATGTTCTCTGGTAGCAGGGGGGAAAAAGAAAACTAAAGTCATCAAAGTTGGGGAAAAGAGGTAAAACTGTTATTACTTGAAAGTAATATAATTATGCACCTGGAAAATCATAATCAACTGAAAAATTAGCATGAGAATCAAAAAGATATTGGGGTACCAAATTAAAATATAGAAATTAGTAACTTTCGTGTATGTGAATGTATACAAGAACAAGTTGGAAGATATAATGGGAGAAAATACTCCACCTATATACTCAAGAAGGATAAAATACCTAGAAACAAATTTAAAAGAAGTGTGAAGACTGTACTACTTCATTAAAGGACAGAAAAGAAGCTTTGAATGTAAAGAAAGACATAAGATTATCTTGGATCATATATACATAATATCAGTTATCTCCAAATTAATGTATATATTTAATATGACTTAATAAAACTTAAAAATAAGATTATAGAATGTACAACTCTAGAGTTCACATGGAAAAACAAGCAAATAAACAAAGGAAAATCCTGAAAAGAAATGAGAGGACTAAGCCTATCATAGGGTCTGAAACAGAATGCCTAGACAGCTCTGTGATCCAGCCTGCTGTCAATTTTCACCACTGCAGAATTGAACCCACACCAGGACCTTCAATACTCCCAGGTGCTGATAAAGCTGTTTAGAATGTTGCTCAAAAACACTGAGAAGAATAAAGTTCCTTAAACCCTCATATAAAACCACACAACTGGATCCCTTGTAGACATTCTGAGGTAGGACATCCCTTGTCTTGCCATGGGGTGGGAGAATATGTGGTAGCCCCCTCTGCACATAAGCTCCCCTAATAAGTGCTTTGGATATATCACTCTGATGTTTAATGCATCTTTCTTAGAAATCCCAACTGGCCCCATCTTGGGCTGGTTTGATGTAGTTCCTTGTGGAAACTCTTTTTGCTGCTTTTGGGGTAACTACAGCAGTAATTTTGGCCTGATGGAACACTTGCAAAATATTAAAACATACATCCTCAATAACTAAACTGAAATATGAGCAGACCATTAGACTAAAAAGCAAAAAAAAAAAAAAGCACACACCATATAAAACTCCTAAAATAAACCAAACAAATACTATCCAGGCCTTTAACATATGCTTAAAGGAGGATCTCAGTCAAAAGGGAAAAGAATTGTACCCAGTGCTGACAACTGAATATCCATGTTAAAAAATTAAATTTGGGGAGCCAGGCGTGGTGGCGCATGCTTGTAATCCCAGTACTTTGGGAGGTGGAGACGGGAGGATCTGGGTTCGCGGCCAGCTTCAGCTCTCTCTCTCTCTCTCTCTCTCTGTCTCTCTCTCTGTCTCTCTCTCTCTCTCTCTCTCTCTACCTAGTGAGGCCCTCCGCAACTTCGTGAGACCCGGTTTCAAAATAAAGTATAAAAAAATAGGGCCGGGGGTGTAGCGTGGAGGTAGAACGCCCCTGGGTTCAATCCCCGGTACGGCAAAAAAAAAAAAAATTAAATTTGGGTTCATAGTACGCACTTCAGGGTAAGTTTCATTTGGATATAAAATTCATAAATAATTTCCCTTCCCCAAAATACATACCTAAAAATACTAGAAGAAAATATGGGAAAAATCCTTTATAAACTTCATATGTGGAAGCTAAAAAAGTTGATTTTATAGAAGTAGAGAACACATTGGTCACTAGATGCTAGTAGGAGTAGAGGAGAGGGGAATAGAGGGAGGTCAGATAAGAAATATCAAAATAAAATTAGATAATAGGAGCACTAGTGTTCTATAGCTTAGTAGGGTAATTATATTTGACAACAATTTGTTACATACTTTATAAAGAACTAGAAGAGTTTAACATTTCTCAACACAAATAAATGATAAATGGTTAAGAGGATGGAAATGCTAATTACCCTGATTTGATCATTAAACATTATATACATGTATTGAATTATCATACTATACCCCATAAATACATATAATTTTCATAAAATAAATAATTTTGAATGAAAACTTGGAATGGGAAAAACCTGTCTGACCGTGACTTAAAATCTAGAAGTCATAAAAATGTTAATTTACATAAAGAAGTTTATATTAAATAGAGAATGGTGAATAAAAAAATTTTAACCAAGGTCATATGACAACAGATTTCTACTTCTTATTTTCATAATAGAAAGTTGCAAAAGACCACCACTGTTACCTTAAAAGTGAGAACAAGTTGAATGACCTACCAAACTGTGGCAGAGAAGCAGGTACAGAAGAAATCCATGCATAATAGATGGAGATAACAAGAAACCAGCTGAACTTTTGATGGCTACACTAGCATGATGGATTAGAATTCCAAGGAGCCCTAGTCATAGAGCCAGTTTCTAGTCACCTGCTGAGTGAAGGGACTACATTCTTCACTGAGTTCATGGAGGGAGTTGCTAAAGGCTAGGGACAGGACAGGGTTGCTGACAAAGATCCCTCACTGCAAACAGTCTTCCTCTAGTGCTAGGCAGGGACTTCCCTCAAGTACAAGGTACCAGCCCACCAGAGAATAGTGAAGGGCAGATATCCCTGAGAAATACCTTTAGCAGATACCAGGCCTTTACCATGAGAACCACAGCCACCCTCCAAAGTCTTGTGGTAGGGTAGCAGGGCCCAGGGAGAAGAGAGAAATTCCTATGGAGCCTGCAGACATTCAAAGAAAAATAAGGGGATGTTATGAACAATTTCATGCTATCAAATTCAAATTTCTGTTTTTTTTTTTTTCCCACGGTACCAGGGATTGAACCCAGGGCGTTTTACCTCTGAGCTACATCCCTGGCCCTATTTTTTATACTTTATTTTGAAACTGGGTCTCACGAAGTTGCAGAGGGCCTCACTAAGTAGCTGAGGCTGGCCTTGAACCCAGATCCTCCGGTCTCTACCTCCCAAGTACTGGGACTACAAGGTGCATTACCACGCCCAGCTCAGATTCAAATTTCTAAATTAAATGGAAAAATTCCTTGAAAAACAATTTCACACAAAACTGACACAAGAAGAAACAGAAAAAACAAAAGCCCTGTATCAAGCTGGATTCAGTGTTACAATCCCAGCTACTTGAGAGGTTGAAACAGGATGATTAAAGTTGGAGGTCAGCCTGAGCAACTTAGTGAGAACCTGTCTGGAAATAGAAAATAAATAGGTCTGGCGATGTAGACTGGTGGTAGAGCGCTTACCTAGCATGTGTAAGGTCCTTGATTTAATCCCAAGCACTGAATAAAAAGAAAAAAGTTCTGTATCAGTAAAATAAAATAAATTTTAAATAAAGACAGACAAACAAAAAGTCATATAGTTTCACAGTAACTTCTATCAAAGATTCAAGATAGAAATAACACTAGAAAAATGTTTTATACATACAGACCTACTTTATTGCCCAGAAATACCTAGATATTTACTCAGTAAAAATGAAAACACGTGCCTATGAATTATACACAAATGCTTCCAGTCCATACTTGAAAACAACCCAAGTGTCCATTAATAAGTCTTTGGATAAACAGTAGTCTATTCATATAATGGAATACTACTCCACACTAAAAATGAGCTGCTAATACATGCAGCAAACAACATGAATGAATCTAAAAAACATAATGCTTGAGCAAAAGAAGCTGAATACAAGAGTATATTCTATAATGATCCCAAAATATGCGAAGTTCAAAGGGAAGCAAAAGCTAATCTTTAGTGGCAAATCAGAAAACACTTGCCTAGCTAGGGTACCTTGGTTAGTTGACTATAAAAGACAAAATAATACTTTCTAGGGTGATATAAATATTCCAAATTTTATTTTAGCTGATATATGCCCAGCCAAAGCTACTGCCAAAACTCAGAAAAACTGAACACTTATGCATTTCATTGTTTAAATTATGCCTTGATTTTTTAAAAAATTAATTACTAGATTTATTTGTACAATATTTGTGCCTAGCAATAATAATATTGTTTTCAAGAGATGCTGATGGACTATCTTGCTTTGTAATAATTGCCTTTTTGTATTAGAACTGTGTAACTTTATGGAGTATTCATAAATGTGATCAATTATAATAATAAAGTTATGAAACACTTAAAATGACAATTGGCAGGATGGGGAAAATATTTGAAACTCGTCTCTCAGGCAAAGGGCTAATCACCCTTGTACATAAGAATTCTTAAGACCTTATTTTAAAATATAACAAACCACCAAATTAAAGACAGCTTTGCTCTAGGAGTAAACAGGTTTTGTTACAAGTGGATTCCCCTCTTGGGTGTAGCCATTTTTCCTATTTCTGGTTTCGATTTCAAATTCAATTTGGTGCC
Source organism: Glis glis (assembly GCA_004027185.1). Classification (NCBI taxonomy): domain Eukaryota; kingdom Metazoa; phylum Chordata; class Mammalia; order Rodentia; family Gliridae; genus Glis; species Glis glis. The sequence goes on from PVJS01003357.1 coordinate 17,247, forward strand.
CATATTAGTTCTGGAAAAAAATAGAAAGAGGGATGAAGTGAATAAGGAGAAGAAAAACAGAGATATATACTTGTGCTCAAAAAGGTGCTCGACAGAAATATACCAACATATCAATAACATGAGGTGAAAATATGGGAAATGTTTTCTTCTAATGGATTATCTCTGTTTTCCAGAATGAACATATATTAACTTTCTTCTCATTTATAGGAAATACTGTAATGCAAATGAGAACTATTTCTGGTGAACCTATTATAAGTACTTTAAATAATTTTCATGAAGCTCAATTTATGAGTCAAATTTTTATTCCTTCAATAGGCAATGGTTTTATTATTCATTTATCCCCACCCACAGAACATGGAGGAATTAAGAGAGCTTCATGAACTTGTTACTTATAAATGATGCATAATTTTATATTCCAGTAGCAAAGAGTATTTTTAAAGCTCATTGAAATATACCTGACTTATATTTGGAGTTTTCTTCCATAATGTTCATCAGATATGGTGCTCATATTGGTTCCTAAAAATACATGTAGAAAAAGACTTCACTGGCAATTTATTTGCCCTTTAAAAACAAAACAAAAATTTGTATTATAAAATGCTCTGAACACACATTAAAAATTGAGAATTATTTACTGACCCCTGTATAACCATCACTTAGACTTAAATATTATACCATACTACTTTATCTCTTTTTTTTTTTTTTGCGGTACCGGGGATTGAACCCAGGGGCGTTCTACCTCCGCGCTACACCCCCGGCCCTATTTTTTATACTTTATTTTGAAACCGGGTCTCACGAAGTTGCAGAGGGCCTCACTAAGTAGAGAGAGAGAGAGACAGACAGGTAGGGAGAGAGAGAGAGAGAGAGAGAGAGAGAGAGAGAGAAAGAGAGAGAGAGCTGAGGCTGGCCGCGAACCCGGATCCTCCAGTGTCCGCCTCCCAAAGTACTGGGATTACAAGCGTGCGCCACCACGCCCGGCCTACTTTATCTTTTTAAAAAATAAATAAGACCTTATGACATTTTGCCTCTAAATGCTTCAGCATGTATTTCAAAAAAACAAGGACATCTTTTTATCTAAACACAAAACCATTTTTACACCTAACAAAAGTAACAGTAATTTCTTAATATCATCATCTAATACTTAGACCGTATTCTGATAATCCCTCATTGATCACCAAAATGTAGTTTGTTCTTATTTGTTCAAACTGGGATCCATATAAGGTCCACATGATCATTTCATTTCTAAAAGCAATCGTTTCTTAATCTAGAAGAGTTTCTATCATCATCATCACCTTCACTTTCCTCGTGTCCTTCTTTCTTAATGTTTTGGCTTAACAAACTGGGTTAGCTGTTTCATAAAGTGTTTCCTGGCAAATTTAAAAAATGACTGGAGAACACCACCAAAGAATTTATTGCAAAAGATCATCATGTCTAAACACAATATCAGATTCCTATTTTTATATTAACATTGTGCAAATCTTGATCATGGATATTAAGACTATAATTTGGGTGAAGGGGGCAAATAGGAATATTAGAAAAATACCATAAAACTAGCTTATAAAAAGCTTGATCTAAGCTGGGTGTGGTGGCGCATGCTTGTAATCCCAGTACTTGGGAGGCTAAGACAGAAGGATCACAGGTTTGTGGTCAGCCTTAGCAATTTAATGAGGCCCTTTGCAACTTAGTGAGACCCTGTTTTAAAATAAAAAATAAAATAGAGTTGGGGGTGTAGTTCAGATATAGAATGCCCCTGGGTTCAATTCCCAATAACACACACACACACACACACACACACACACACACACACACATACAGATGACAACTGATCTAGATCTCCTGATTTCTTGTTATTAAAGTTCTGATTTTAAGAAAGCTGCTTTGTCTTTGGATCCTGGCAACCTGGAAGAGACATAATCTCCCTTTTGGCCTGAGGAACACAAGCTCAATGCAGCTCTCAGCTAGCTTTAACACCCCCATAGCAGTAAAAATACAAAAGAAAAGTATTTCCCTTTTTAGGAGGCCCATCTGATCACAGACAACAGGGATAACAGAAAACATTTTAAGCTAATGATGTTTACAACTAACTATATTTGATGGAAGCAATCCACTGGACTCCAGTTTACAAGTCTCATTTCTTATAAGATCCATTTATCTTAGAATGTTCAATCACCAAAAGTATCCCATCTTTATACTTATCTAAGTATAAAGCTAGACTATGAATTCTTCTCCCAGTTAACTATATTTAACCCCCCCAGGCTATTACAATATTGTATGTGAGTTCATTCAACTGCATTGCAAATCCTCTACTATTGAAACAATGACAAAAGAGACAAATATTAAGTGTAATGAAAGGATGTTACAAGGGAGATTTTTATAAGATATAACTAAGAAAGTCTTTCATATAGAGAAGGAAGAATATATATATTTTTCTGGTACTGGGGATTGAACTCAGGAGTGTCCTACCTCTGAGCTAAACCCTCAGCCCTGTTTTATTTTTTATTTTGAATTAGGGTCTCTCATTAATTTGCTGAGGGTCTTGCTAAGTTGCCAAGGCTGGCCTTGAACCTGCGATCCTCCTGTCTCAGCCTCCCCAGTACTGGGATTACAGGTGTGCGCCACCAGGCCCAGCTGAGAAGGGAGAATTCTCAAATCATTCAATGTGTAGTTGAGCATCTGCTGACTGAGATCTGCCGCTGATCTTTTACTGTACTGGGCCCTGGGGTGAGGCCTTTCCTTGCCAGGCCTGGATCATATACCCCTGAAGTCAGGTCAAGAAAACCTCACTCAAACCTAAATCTAAGAGTTATGAGCAGAACATTCCCCAAAGAAAATTAGAGAGCAGGTACCAGCAGAAGAAGGAATGCAGCAAAACCAACAGATGGGCATCTGGAGAACTAGGGCTAAGTAAAATCAGAGCTACACACACATAGAGAAGGGGTGGTCATGGATGTGTGTCCTCTCATCAGGTCTGTTGGCCTATGGGCAAGCTTCCTACTGTATCTTCTCTCCCATGTAGAAAAACTTATCTCCAACTAAATGCATTTTTCTAAAGTCCTTAATGGAATGAGTTTTTTGGCCTCAACCTCTGGAAACACAACACAATTTAGCTGTCTAGGCCATAGAATCCAGCCTTAGTGGGGAGAATCATTCATATCTTGATTTGGTTCTTTGGGGATTGAACCCAGGGGAATTCTATCTCCAAGCTACACCCCCAGCCCTATTTTTTATTCTTTATTTTGAAACAAGGTCTCACTAAGTTGCAGAGGGCCTCGCTAAGTAGCTGAGGCTGGCCACAAACCTGCAATCCTCCTGTCTCAGCCTCCCAAGTACTGGGATTACAAGTGTGCGCCTCCACGCCCGGCTAGAAGTATATAATATTTCAGTGAAAGGTAAAATGGAGGCAAGGAGTCTTCAAATTACTAAACAGCTTGTCTTTCTAGTAAAAAGAGATGCCTTTCTGAGCTTCCCTACCCAGTGAGGCTGCTTGGTCCTGCCTGTGGTTCTTGTCTCTCTTCCCCTTCAACAATCAGCTCAGAAGCAGAGAGGAAGCTGTCAACACAGGTATAAGACAACACCAAAGTTCCTCTGGCCCTTCAAGAATCACTTGAAGCCTTCCAGTGAGGGCCACACATGTGCTAAAAAGATGCATGACAAATGTCAAAAGAAGATAAATAAAAGAATAAAAGAAAATGAGTCATGTTTGCAAGTGAATTTATGTTTATGCAAAATATTTGTGGAAACAAACCTTTCCACTTTGGAGATTCTGCTAATCCATCTCCATGACACTAATGTTGCAAGAAGTAAATCCATCAGGCAGTGACCATTACTTTTTAATAGACCACTCCATTTTCAGTAATCATACAAACGAAATCTGGACAGCCCAGTCTGCTTGCAGGAGATGTAAACTGGAAAATGCTTTGCAAACACTCCCCTACACATGTGGGGTCAGTACAGGGGGTGCCTTGAACACAAGTAGTCTAGATGCAGAAAAGGGGGGGAATGTCAAGGGAATATTCCATATGCAGATTCTTCCAGAGCCTGGCCCACATTGATGTGACGCCTGCATACCCAGTGCCAAGGTTGCCTTTGTTTTACTGAAAGTTGTTCTCATTTTGCCTGGGAGGCTCTGCTCAAGGGCTGGGAATATGTCCTTTGCTTTCAGGTTATATATGATGCTAAAACACATGATCTGCATCACATAGACCAGAGTGTGATTTTACAACTGCTTACCTAGGGCACTGAGAGCGAGCTTTATTAAAATCATTCTGTAAGTCTCTGTGCACCTGCGACTATACCAGATGACAACTCATTCATTCACTCCTCTGATGACACCTTCCCCATGGTGGGAACTGTGCCTGGTGTTAGGGAATATGGATACTTGTAAGTCGTGGTCCCTGCTCTCAAATGAGAGAGGAGGACATAGTTAGCCATGCTAAATATCAAAATTAGTTAGTGTGAGACCAGAATTACAAGTAGAGAACTATGGGAACATAAAGAAAAAGTAATTTATGAAATTTCATGAGAATGGAGAAAAACTTCGGGGGAAAAATAGTGGATCTTGACCTTGAAGGACAATTAGAAGTTATTACTTTACTTTTATTACTTTTATTTTCTTCTGATGCCTAATTTCAAAAGTAATACATTTGTATTGTAGAAAATATACAAAAGCCTACCACTCAAATATAACTACCATCAGCAGTCCCTTTTTTATAAAAATGATTTTTTTACAAAATGCATTCATAATTCATGACTTATTACCTGCTTAATCCACCTCCTCTCTCTCTCTCTCTGTCTTTCTCTCTCTCTGTCTCTCTCTCTCTCTCTCTGTCTCTCTCTCTCTCTTTCTTTTTTTTTTGTGGTACTGGGGATTGAACCCAGGGGCATTCTAACTCCGAGCTCCATCCCCAGCCCTATTTTTTATCCTTTATTTTGAAACTGGATCTCACGAAGTTGCAGAGGGCCTCACTAAGTAGCTGAGGCTGGCCACGAACCCAGATGCTCTGGTCTCAGCCTCCCAAGTACTGGGATTACAAGTATGTGCCACCATGCCCGGCTGTCTCTCTTTCTCACTCTTTCTCTTTGCATGCACAAAACTAATATTGTTACAGAAGCTCTCTCAAATAACATAATCAGAAGTACTAACTAGTAAGTCAGTTTAAAAAATCAGATAATGTGAGGAATCATCAAATATGATAAAACCAATGTGTGAAAAATCTTATTTTAACTTAAAGCCATGTGTCTTCCTGTGCCACTCTTCTGATGCAGGACCTTTTCTTTGGGTGTAGCACTGCTGAGGGGACCATAATTACAAAAGCCACCCTCCTAATGGAGCCCAGGACGTGGCAATGGGAAGTGGAGAGAGGGAGAGCACAAGGGCTCTGTTCCTCACATCATGGAGGCTGGAAGCAGAGAAAAGAGCAGAAGAAAGAGAAATCTTATATCATCCCCAAGGCCACATGCCTTGGGGCCCCTCTTAAGCAACCAAGCTCCTCTTCCAACATTGCTACCTTGTTTCCGTGAGAGCTAGGGGACATTCTAAATCCAGACCATTATACCTATAAATGTATGTATCCATCAGCATTCTTGAAGCTATAATCTAAAAGACTGACCACTTAGAGGAAAGATTTATTTTCTTACAGTTTTGAATTTAGTTCACGTGAGGCTGTGGATCTCAGGGCATGGTGACAGGAGTGGAGAAAAGGAGAACACATGTACTGTCCTCACATCATGGAGGCCAGAAGCAAAAGAGCAAAAGAGCGAGCGGGGGGAGGAGGAACCATGTATATAATCTCCAAGGCCGCACCCCCAGGGACCAGCTCCTCCAGCCACACCCTACCGACCTATCAGGTACCACCCAGGTAAATCCATTACAATGGATGTATCCACCTCTAGGATTACAATCCTCATGACTCAATTACATAAGCTCCAAACATTAACAAATGAGCTCTTCAGGGAACATTTTATATCTAACTATAACATTCCACCCCAGCCCCTAAAAAGAGCTCTTGCCCAGCTCAGAATGCAAAATGCATTTAGCCTTCTCCAAGAGTTCCCACAGTCTTAAAAGTTCTAGCATTGCTGAAAAGTCCCAAAGTTCAAAGTTTCCTCTGAAACTCAAGGTGAACTCTTCTGAGAGCCCCTATAAAAGACAATGAAGAAGAAAATAAAAAGCAAGTTACATGCATCCAATATACAGTGGCAAAGAGTAAACATTTGCATTCCCAAAGGGAGGAATAGGGCCACAGAAAGAAGGGATGGGACCAAAACTGCAACAAAAGCTAGCAGAAGCAGTTGGTCTTGCAGCTCCACTTCCAGCGTCCAGGACACATGGCGGTGAGAAGCGATCTCCAAGGGGCCTTGGCAGCCCCACCCTTATGGCCTGGCTGATGGCAATGGGCAGTTTACTGTCTCCTCCAGCCTGGCTCCATGGCTAGCAGCTAGCAGCCTTTCCTCAAGGGCATTCCACATTTCTGGCATGTCTTAATCTCCGGGATTTTTCTTGCAACCTTGGCTTCACCCTCACAGCTTCACAAAGTGTCCCATTTGGGCCTGCTTGAAGGGGTTTCGACCCTGCCACACGTTGCCTGGCTTCCCAGGCTCTCCTTTGAAATCTGGGGGGAAGCCTCCATGGTTCCCTCTTTCTAACAAAGCCAGCATTATGTGGACTCTAAGCTGGGCCACCAACAAAAAAAGTAGTCACGCCCTACTTAATCATTGCCACTGGGGACTTTCTAATCACAGCCACAGGGCCTGCTCCATCCAGACCGCCACTGGCCCCAAGTCCATCTGGGCCGCCCCTGGCCCCAACTCCATCTGCCGCCTCCATCATGGCCATCGCTGGTCCCGCCTCCAGCACAGCCACTGCTTCCTCCTTCCTTTCAGCCATCTGACTTCCTTCCATGACATCATCTCTCTGGGCTGCAGCTTTACACATGCCTTTCTGGCCAAACTGCAAATCTTTAAAGTCTCTCTGCTTTACTTTCCACTCCCAAAATTCGGTGTACAGTTCATTGAACATGGGCATCAATATCCATAATGCAGTTTGGATATTTTGCTGTTTTGAGATTTCCTCCACCAATTTATTCAGCCCGTCATCTTTAAATTTGGCCTAACACAAAGTTTCAGGACACTGGCAAAATGCAGATAAGTTCTTTGCCAAAGTGTAGCACACGTGGTCTCTACTCCATTTCCCTATGGAGTCATCTTTGCTCTCCATAATCTCCTGAGCACAGTCTGTACTGTCTGTCTTTCTAGCCACATTCTCGCCCTTCCACTTTCCTCTCACAAACCAGTTCACAATCCACATGGTCAGACTTAGATATAGCAGCAATTTCACTTCCGTGGTACCATTATTTGTATCCGTCAGCATTCTTGCAGCTATAATCTAAAAGATTGACCAAGAAGATTTATTTTCTTATGGTTTTGGATTCAGTCCATGTGAGGCCAGGGACCGTGGATCTCAGGGCATGGTGACAGGAAGCAGAGAAAGGGAGAGCACACAGGCTGTAATCACATCATGGAGGCCAGAAGCAAGAGAGCGAATTGGGGGAGGAGGAACCATATATATAATCTCCAAGGCCACACCCCCAGGGACACCTCCTCCAGCCACACCCTACCAGCCTACCAGGTACCACCCAGATAAACCCATTACAATGGATTTATCCACTGCTGGGATTACAACCCTCATGACTCAATTTTATCAACTCCAAACATTAATGAGATCTTTAAGGGAAATTTTATATTTAACTATAAAAACATATCATCAACATATCATATGCTGATGGCTAGTTAAAAGATCAGAGTACGAGTTGCCAGCAACCAAAGCGTTCCGCCCCCATGGCACCAGTTAGCAAATGCTACACGTGAAATCTCTCAGAAACACCAAGGTGGTTAAAAGTAATTTCTCTTATATGACAAACCTCTTTCTGTGTCACTGTATTAGTTTTCTATTTTTGCTATAACAAATTACCACAAACTTAGCAGCTTAAAACAACCCTCACATTTGCACCTCAGTCCTGTTGGTCAGAAGTCCAGGTGGGGTTTGCTTAAGAAAGGGATCTGCTTAAGGTCCCATAAGGCCAAATCAAGATGTTGAACAGCTGGACCCTCATCTTTCCAGGGAAGAATCTGCTCCCTGGCTCTTTCAGGTTGTCACAATGCAGCGCCTGGTGGCCAGGGTCTGAGGTTGCTGTTTCCTTGCTGGCTATCAGCAGGGGTCTACTCTCAGTTCCTAAAAGCTGTCCACATTCCTTGCACCTGGCTGCCTCCATCCTCAAACTGGCCAGAACATATCAAATCCACCCTTGCACTTCAAAGTTATGCCTTGCTCTTCTGCTACCAGAAATCAAAAAACAAAACCTCTCTTCTTTTAAAATGACTCTGGAGATTGGAACAGACCCACCATTAAACCTGTCTTGAAGTCAACTGTGCCACATAATGTGCACAATCATGGCACTGGTAGCTCATCATATCAATGGGTCCCGGAGATGAGAGCATAGATGCTTAGAACTCTGCCTGCAACAGCCATTAAAATGGGAACAATGGGAAAGAACTTTTCAGGATAAATGGAGAGCATTAGCAAAGACATATGGGAATGACAGGACGTTGTGTACACAACTCGGGGAACAACAGCACTGTAACACCCTTCAATACCAGCTATGAGCCCCACTGCTTCTAATGGCCCAGATAAAAACAGACACAAAAAATGTGAGGAAACATGAGAAATTATATTGTGCTAAGATGTCTAAATAATATTTTTGGGATCGTATCTTAATTATTTGCTTAAGAAATAATAAGCTAAGAATCTAATGTGTCACTACATTCTTTCCCAAAGGAGCAAGAGCAGAGACTTGGAAATCACCCCCACTTGCTTACTGACACAAAGGTATTAAAATGCACCCACTTCCCAGCCATCTGGGTGGAAAAAAATTAAATGAGAATTCCCCATTCTAACTGATGAAACTGATATGGTAAAAAATTTCTGTGTACATGAGTATAAGTTTGTAATATAGGATATAAGTTTGTAATATGCTAAAAAGGATAAAAATATTCATACCCCTTGACCTCAAATTGAGGACTCTATGACAAGGACATAACCCAAAATAATTTTTAATTATGTAATAAAATATACTTCACAGCAATCAAAATTTATGTACAATAATACTTTTATATAAATGTTCATAAATAAAAATGGTTAGGCAAATTGTGGTCTCAACAATCTATGGAATGTTATATAGCTATTAACATTTTAACTGTGAATAATATAATGAAATGCTCAAAAATGTATATGACACCTTAAGTTTAAAAGTAAAATACACAGCCGGGCATGGTGGCTCATGCTTGTAATCCCAGTACTTGGGAGGCTGAGACAGGAGGATCACAGGTTCGTGGCCAGCCTCAGCTACTTAGTGAGGCTCTCCACAACTTAGTGAGACCCTGTTTCAAAATAAAAAATAAAAAATAGGGCTGGGGTGTAGCTCAGAGGTAGAACGCCCCTGGGTTCAATCCCCCATACCACAAAAATGTTATCTATCCTACTACTGCAACTGCATAAAAAACACATCCATCACGGAAAGTGAAGAGTCATATGTTTTCTCTGATATGTGGGAGCTAGGGAGAAATTGGGATACAAGAGGGACTCCAGATAAAGGAGGAGAAACTGAAACCACAGTGGAGCAATGGAGGGGGTCTAGGGAAGGGAAGAGTGGGGAGGAAGGGAGAATTGATGAAGGAAACACTTCAACTGATGCTACAGTTGAAATTATCAATACCAATCTCAATATCACGTACAGGGAAGGGGAGGGAGTAGGGTGGGATTGGGGAGTGGGGGAAGCTCACCAAGTGCTGTGTGCATGTATGTCCCTATCACTCTAAACTTCATTATGATGTGTGATTACAATGCACCAATAAAAGTATGTTTAAAAAAAGAAGTGCGAAGCAAAAACAAAAACAAAACACATCCATGCATAAATAAGATTCAGGAATGAACTTAAAAATGAAAACAATTTGATTATGACTATGGATGAGCTTTCTGTTTCACTTTGATTTATATTAATAGTGCTACAAGGTTGTTTGTGCAATAAATAATAATGATAGTAAGCTTAAAAAAGCATATATGAACTCCTAAAGACTCTGACTACTGTGAATGTCACTGCACTCTCACTGGTTCTAAAAGGAACAGGGACAGTTAATCAAACAAAATATAAATTACAAGTTGGGGCCAGTGTAAAATGAGCCCTCACCTCTGAGCTTGGTGCTCAAAGCAGCCAGACAAAGGTACATTTCCTTTTATGCCTTCTTCTTTTTATTTTAAGGAAATAAGCACATATGATATTGAAAATTGTGTCCTCTGATGTGTGAAGCAATGAAGAATGTAAAGTAAAGAGACTCAGGACAATTCACAAGTCCTGGAAAGAGAAAAGACTGGGTTATTTGCAAGAGCGTGTTAACAGTGAAGAGGGGCTGAAGCCTCCTTCATCAGACCTATCATCTCAATAGTTGTTAATTAAAAGTGACTTTGTTATTTGCTTATCCCTTGGTAATTCTGATTTAAAATAACTCTTAAACAAATTCACATTCCTAACCAGAACTGGGCAGATATTATATTCAACTGCTAGAAAGTGATTTAAGAGGCAAACAAACCAAAAATTACTGCACTTAGCCAAAAATTGAAATTAACTAACCTGCCCCCTGGGCCATTTTATGAATTTCATGATTAAGCTGGGCATGGTGGCACATGCCTGTAATCCCAGTATTTGGGAGGCTGAGAATGGAGGATCGTAGGTGAAGAGTCAGCATCAACAACTTAGTGTGGCCCTCAGCAACTTAGTGAGACTCTGTTTCAAAATAAAAAATAAAATAGGGATGGCAGTATAGCTCAGAGGTAGAAGAATGCACCTGGGTTTAATCCCCAGTACCACACACACACACACACACACACACACACACACATACACACACACACACACACAAATTATGATTAGCAAATACACAACAGTGTCTACCTGTTTTGTTCTCAGAGTAAAATTGTTTTTATTCAGTTTCACTGGAAATTGTCTTTTTCATAATGGGACTTGCACTACAGTGCCCTGAATCTGTAGTCCAGAAATCTACCAGAGAACCTGCTACCTTGGAGAGAAGATCTGAGTCCCATGAAGGGCCATGATTGATCAGGTGGCACTGACTGACCCATCTCGCCTCTGCTGGCTTCTAATTCCCTCAGGTTTTATTTCCATCAAAGAAGCAAACATTGTGAGCAAGCAGTTCTATTACCATACTTTAAATTTCTCCACTAGTCTGCAGGCAAAATGCATGTCTCTCCAGCTCTGGGGGGTCCATTGCAAGTCCTTTAAGTTGTCATATTATCCTCCCATTTGCTTCTATTTTAGCAAAGCAAATGATTAAAAATTAAACTTTCATTTAGAAGCATAATTATTTTAAAGAATGTCAGGGCTTCATGTTAAACAAACTTAACTCAGCAAATAGAATGAGGATTTGGAATTTCAATTGGTGAGTTAATGAAATAACTATAATTTGGTTAGGTGAATCAACCTACATCATTTTATTTATCTAAACAGACATCTCTCCGTATTTATTCAGTTGTCATGTATGTAGTTATTTGTTCCTTCGATAAGTGGCTTAGCAATGACTCAGGGTGAATCAGAGAGACATTTTTGTTTAAAATCAGAAAGAGAGCCAGACGTGGTGGCCCACGCTTATAATCCCAGTACTTGGGAGGCTGAGACAGGAGGATCGCAGGTTGGAGGCCAGCCTCAGCAACTTAGTGAGGCCCTCTGCAACTTACTGAGACCCTGTTTCAAATTAAAAAAATAAAATAAAATAGGGCTGGGGGTATAGCTCAGAGGTAGACTGCCCCTGGATTCAATCCCCAGTACATGATATATATATATATATATATATATATATATATATATATATAATGTATGTATCAGGAAGAGGATTTTCCCTATATATGAAAATTAATTAATGTGTGTTCCCTTAAAGAGAGTGGGAATGTATCAGTTACAAAAGTAGCAATGATGCTAATCTGAGTTTCTAATTCTTAACAATTCCCTAAGTAACATGAAATTTTGTTCTGAATAGCCAAGACCAACTATTGTTGAGTTGAAATGGGTCAATAACTAGGCAAATGCCTAAAGATCTCCAGGTCAAATGAATGAATAAGCAAACAGATTTGTAACTGTGGTAGGCAGCCTCCTACTATTGCTTCCGTGATCCCCGCCTCCTGGTACTTATATCCTTGTGTAATCCCTCTCCTTGGGTGTGGGCTGGACATGTCACTTGTTCCTAAGGTATTAAATGTGGCAACAGTGAAGTGACGTCTCTTTTGAGGCTAGCTTACAGAACACCATGACTTCCACCCTGCTTGTGCTTCTCCCTCATTTTCTCTCTTCCTTGCTCTCATAAAACAAGCTGCCATGTTTTGAGCTACTCTGAGAAGAGGTCCATGTGGCAAGGAGGTAAGGGTGTCCTCCAGCCAATATCCAGCAAGAAACTGAGATTCAGTCCAGTAGTCCACAAGAATCTCAGGCTTCCCAATTGCCATATGAATGAGTTTGGAAAGTAGATTCTTCCCAAGTCCAGCCTGGAGATGACCATAGCCCTGGCCACTCACAGCCATGAGACCTAAAGCAGAGGACACAGCTAAGCTGTACCTAGATCCCTGACTTTCAGAAACCAGGAGATGATAAATGTTGTTTCCTAATTTGGGGGTAATTTGATATATAGCTATAAATAATACACTAACCAATAAATTCATGCATGGAAGAGCATCTCTCCCACAGATATATTCATATTGAAATGCTCAGGCTCTATCCAATAGCTAACTCAGAATTCCTCAGGACTCTGTGCTAAAATATAGGTTAAGCTAGTCAACCATCCAGGCAGTTGGGTACCATGGTGATGAGGCCAGGAGTTGGTGGGGAGGAAGGCCATTGTGGAGATCATGATAGACACACAACAGAAGTATCAGCCCTTACCCCCTTGTCTCTTCTGTGTTAAGACTGTATCCTACCAGCAACCCAGTAGGCCTAGTAGATTTTATTGGGAGAAAGGGTTCAGAGGCTGGTGGTGAACAAGAGTACAGATGGAAACCCATTTACTATATGTCTACATATGTAAAAGTTATAACCAAGCAAACCCCAGCAAGGCACATGTTCTCATTGAAAGCTACCCTACTCCTCATAACTCCATATAACCCTCTTCCCTGGAACTCAGAGGAGTCCACTCTGCCCCAGGTCCAGCCTTTAATGCTGTGAGGTTGAGAAGGAGCACAGATATGCTGGGCAAGGCAGGGGGAAGCCAGCTGGATTCCTGAGCTGGGCCTAGACTGGCCAAGGAGGGATGAGAAATCACCTAGTCAAGGTCCTGGGGATTCGGGTTTGGCGGGCCAGCCAGCAATAACTTATGCTGAAAGACAAACCAACTGAGGGCTGCCCCACCTGTCAGCTCGTAGAGAAAATTATGCAAACTCTCCAGCAGTCCTTAGATAAAGCAGGTTAGAGGAGCTCAGTCTATCCCATGCCATCACCATCTACAATTAGAAGGCCAAAACTAGAAGGGAAGTCCAACGGATGATTTTACTGAGCAGCAACTGTTGCTTAGTTTTGCAAACAGGACGGTGGTTTTCAGTCGACTGTGTCCTTCACACCTATCAGGTAGATGGCCTGAGGAAACCACGCTTTGCAAGCTCAAAAGTAGCTTGCATGACAATCTACTTGCATTCAAAAGAAAATAAATTTTTAAAAAATCACAATAGCAATAGCTAATTTCCACCAAGCACTTACCACATGCTAGTCACTGTACTGTTTTCTTCCCCTGGATGAGTCTTGGGAACAATCTGTTCAGTGGGGACAAAAGCTGTAAGTGGAAGCAGAGGTCCTGAGGGGCTGCAGAGCAGGGAAGTCACACCAGGCAGGAGTGTGCTCTTACACAGGTCCCCTTGACTCATCACATTTCAGAGTAAGTTGTCCTGCAAGGTCTTATCCTCGAATGAAATAAGCTAAACCCTAAAAGAGAGGTGAGCTGCCCTTAGTCACACATATAGAGACCGGCCTCGCTCTATTCCTTCCACCTACTCCTGCCCCAGCCAGGGAGCAGAGCTGAGCCTTTGACAGTGAGACCATGAAAGGCCCCTCGGTAGCCAATGGTGGGGAAGTCCTAGGAGGTTATTTGTGCCCCACTTGCCTCTCTTTACATCGAATGGGCATAGTGGGATGTTGCTTCATTCATCTAAAACACAAGCATAATTGGACTTAATGGAAACATACACTCATGCTTCCAGAATTACTTATTTCACATGTGAGCACAAAAATAAAGAAATCCTATACACGATATAGGTTCATTCAAAGTTTTTCCACAAAACTCAATGTTTAGCATAGACTGGCTGCAAGTCTATCATTTATAATATACAAAAAAGAATTTATGACAAAAAGGCTACATTTATTTCCTATAAAAAAGTAACAGTAGGGCTATAGTTCTGCCTGATATCTAACAGGCATTCCACAAACACTTAATGAATGGGGGAAAAAGTTAAAGTTTAGATTATATACTAAGAGTTATCTTATTAGGTTATCTGTTATATAGGCAAATGTGTAACTTTTCACTCATTTTAATATTTACGTAACACTTGATTACCACTTCTTCCCACTAAATTCTAAGTTCTATCAGGGACTGTGTCTATATGATGTACTAGGACTTAGAATGGTGTCAGGCATGTAAAACCTCAATAAATATGCACTTGGATATTTATTGAATGCCCCCCAAACATCAGGCACTGTGACCTTGGGCAAGTCCCTAACCTCTCTGAGCCTTAGTTTTCTCATCATTAACATCATTGAATAATACTGCCCTGCCTGCCTATTCGATGAAGGTGCTAGGTAGGCAAAAGCAATCTAACATAGTTGTTTCCTTTTTATTATGTGAATGATTTATTTTGTGTCCCCACTAGAATATAGGTCTTGTGAGCTCAGAGATTCTTATCTGTTTTGTTGCCTGAGGAATTCTAAGCATCTAGGTATATTGGTGCCTCAAAGTCAATTGAATGAACTAAATGGACATCAGGGGTGACCACACTGGGATCCAGCATCAAATCCACCAGCTGTTGTGGCCTTAGGGTGGCCAGTCCAAACGGCCAGAGGCAGGAACATTCTTATGTCCAACAGCTCCTTCAACATATGATCTTTCTGAAACCTCCCACGACCAGCGTTTCTACCACCTCTAGCAGTGCCTTTGCCTCGCGTGTGCAACCCACACCAAGGGCACCTGTGAAGTGATTCTAGTAGAAGGTAGGCAGGTTATTAAATTGATTTCTCTTTCATTCCTTGATGTCATTCAAGAGAAAGCTCCATCTGGGGGTTGTGTTCGTCAGCTCTTCATTGCTAGATCAAAACACCTGAGAAAATCAACTTAGAGGAGGAAGGATTTATTTTGGCTCATGGTTTCAGAGGTTTCAGTCCATGGTTGGCGGCTCCATTGCTCTGGGCCTAAGGTGAGGCCAAGCATCATGGTGGAAGGGCGAGGTAGGGGAAAGCAGCTCACCTCATGGCAGCTGGGAAGCAGAGAGAAGAAGGGGCCAGGGACAAGATAGTCTCCAAGGTCACTCCTCCAAGGACCATGCCCTCCAACTAGCCCACATCCTCCAGTTCCCACCACCTCCCAGTGATTCATTCAACTGTGAACCTTCAATGGAGACTCCACCGATAAGGTCGGAGCCTCATGACCCAGTCACTTCCCAGAGCCCCACCTCTGAACACGGCTGCATTGGGAACCAAGCCTTCAGCATATGAGTCTTTGGGGGATTTTTCATATCCAAACCATAGCAGGGGTTGACACCTCTCTAATAACTTGCTAGAATTTGATTTTAAAAAACAAAGGACAAAACTTAGGCTCCAACAATTGCAGCCAGCCATAGGATCAATCTAGAATTTAGTGATATGATTTTATGTTCAATATACTTGTTTATGACAAGCAATGCCATTTAGGATATAAAATTTTCTTCCATTTAAAAAAGTAGGTAGCTTTGAATACAATTATTAAGCCCTGGGCCAACCACTTTGGGCTGGCTTTCTCCCTATTTTCTCCGGCCTACAGTCTCTGTCTCCCCATCACCACAACTAGTTGCATCAAGCAAAATGTCTTCCTCACAATTGTAGGTCCATGCCCTCCCTGGGCCTGGTGAACTGACCCACGCTGCTTGCAGCCCTCCCTGACCTACTCCCCACTGCCAGAGGCCAGCAGAGAGCTCAGCAGCCCCCAGCCTGTGCACACAGGTGCTCAAGAAGGATGCCTTTAGCCCCAGAATGCATGAGTAATTCTTTAAAGGCTGGCTAAAGCCCCCCAACCCTAACCTCCAGCCTGAACCCTGAATGCAGGCAGGTGCCAGGCGCTCCTGGGACAGCTCATTGCCACAGTCCAGGGCACACTGCACAACGGTCTCCCAGACCTCGGGAGAGCTCTGGCCAAGCAGTCTTGACCATGGCCACTTTCCTACAGTTTGAATGCTTTGGGTTCCCCTGGACCACAGTGTTGGATTTCATAGTGCACATCTTGGGACCGAATGCAAAAGTAGTATAGAGAGATTGGTGCGGTGCCCTCAGGGAGGGGTGGGATGCTCCTGCCAGGGTCCCAGATGGTGCAGGGAGAAAAGCCATTAACCAAAAAATGAAGAAAACAGCAGGTCAATTAGTGGCAGACTTGTGACACGAGGAGGCCACAAAAGTGGCATCAGGGGACTATGTAGGGCCACTGCTAAGTGTGCTGCCTGTCGTGTGCCACCCATCCAGAATTTCTGGGACCCTTGGGCCCCCAGTGGGCTGAGAACTGCTCATGGACACCCAGACTTTGGGCAGCAGAGAGGTGCTGCCCCTCTGAGCTGACAGCCACCTGCGGTCACTGGCAAAGTAAATAGGGATCTGCCTTTCTTTCTTTCTTTCTTTTTTCCTTTCTTCCTTTCTTTCTTTCCTTTTTAATTCTTTTATTAGTACATTATAGTCTCATATTATAATGTAGCTCAATCTGGAGCTGTTAGCCAGCACACGGCTCCCCCCTTTCCTTTACAGTGTCTTTCTCATTGTAGTCTCCTTCCCCCGCCCCCAGTGCTCTCCAGTGCATTTAGTTGGATGAAAAATTGACCAGCAGACATCTTTGTACTGGACCCAAGACAGTATTTGAACTTCCTGATGGCCCTAAGAATACCCCAGGGTCCTGCTTCTAATAAACAAAGCCTTGAAAGTGGAAGAATCCATTTTCCCACCCTGCCAACCCTTTTTAAAATCGAGACTCAGCTAGAGTGCCTGCTTGGACTGTCTGACTCACAGCTGAGCTTCCCAGGTCTATTCCTGGGGCCTTCAGCAGCCCTTAACCAGGAAACAAAGGGGAACACCAGAGGCCACCAACCTCCCATTTATTAGGGCCAGGCCTGCAGCAGGTGTACTACAAAGCAATTCTGTGCCTGGGAATGATTATTAAACCCATTTTACAGAGAGAAAGTGAGACTCCTGGGAATGAATGACTTGCCCAAGGCCCCTCCTTTTTGAGCTGTAGAGTTAGGTCCAGAATCCTGGTCTGTAGGTTTCAATTAGTTTGTGTGTGTGTGTGTGTGTGTGTGTGTGTGTGTGTGTGTGTTTTACTGGGGATCAAACCCAGGGGCACTCTACCTCTGAGCTACACACCCAGTCCTATTTTATTTTTATTTCAAAAAGGATCTTGCTAAGTTGCTAAGGGCCTTGCTAAGTTTCTGAGGCTGGCTGCGAACCTGAAATCCTCCTGTCTCAACCTCAGTGTACTGGGATTACAGGCATGCACCACCATACCCAGCTTCATATGAGATTATACCAACATCATTCTCAGTGCTACATGTGGGGGGGGGACACTAAGAGCTGTGTGCATGTATGTTAACACCAAACTGATACTCATTGTGATGTGAGACTACAATGCACCAATAAAAACATAAAAAAACCCCACATAAATAAAATCAACTGATCTTTAAAAAATAACAAAGCAATTCAGTGGTGAAAATAAAACCTTTAAAAAAAAACACAAATATTCTTATACCTCTTCCCAGGCCCCATGAGATTCTACTGGGTTATCTGCAATTTTACTCTCAACCCCATTTGGTGAAATCAACTACAAAATGACAATTGTTTTCAGGTGATGAGTGTGTTAATCATTCACCCTTTGCAGGCCACTGGCAGGTGGTAGCCTTTCTGGAAAGAAAGAAGATCCTATTTCATTTAGTTGCCTCTCTGTGGTGGGGGCTCAGGCACTGGTGACTTTTCCTGCAGGCAGTAAATCTGGACCTGTGTGGCACTCCTGTTGGGTATGCTTTACGTGGAAATGGCATCTGCCCAGACTGAGGTCAGCGTGGCAGAGAGTGTGGCCTCCTGAAAGACTGTTTCTTTGCTTATTCTTTCTAGTGCAGATTTTCTCCTTTTGTGTGTCCTTGGGTTTAAAGCCTTCACAGAGCATTGTAATCTGAAGTCACAACGGCAATGTATATTTCCTTTTCAAATGTGAGAAATGAGAAAAGCCATTATCATAGATTAATACTACAGAGTTGAAAATGGAGCATCTGCCCAAGTCTGAGGCTTAGAGCAACATCTTTACCAATTCTCAGGCTTCCTCTTGAAGAAAATTTTCCATTTTCCCCAGACCTACTTATTACGTCAGAAAAAAAAATCATTTCTTTCTTTACCACATTTCTCCTTTGTTTGGCCTTGATGGTGTGGGTAAAAACTAAATGCACTAATAAAGAAAGTTCGAGATGTCATAGAGGCAAAGGAATAAAAAGACTGCCAATCTAAGGTTAAAAAATACATTAAAATAAGAGCTATAACTTCTAGGCCAGAAAGAATAAAGCTTTCATCTCCCCAGTGTTTAATATGTATCTGTCCTGTGCAACGCTCAGTGCTAGATGCTGGCGAACAGACTGGATACTGTCCCTGCCTCCACAGATCACAGAGTAGTAGCAAAGACAGGCTTGAAGCCACTCACTACAGATTATTAATTAAGCCATACAGGAAACTATGGGGGCATATGACGGGAGGGTCTAATCCAATCTGGGGTCAGGAAAGTTTCCCCAAAGAAAGGAGAGTGTCAGCTGAGTTGCAAAGGAGACAGCCAGGTAAGGAAGAGACATCAGAGCACCCAAGCAACAAAGAATATGTGGGCAGGAGAAGAACCCAGCAGGTGGGAAGAGCTGAGAAGATTCCAGAATGACTGAAGGGTGGAGGTAGGGAACAGAGTGTGACCTGCTGAGGTTGCAGAAGTCCTGGCCTATCAGCGGATGTGGTCTTTGCCACAGGAATCTACCCTAGTAGTGCAGACACATAGGGTAAGTTCCATGAGAACAGAAACCAACCCTGCATTTGCTTGCCAGGATTGGCATATTTATCATCCCAGCACTAGCGCGTAGTAGGTTCTCACTGTTTCTATGTGATTGGCACAAGTCTTCATGCACAATAATCCCCTTTTCACTCCATTTCCTGTAACTAAATGTTGCTCTTGCTTCTCCCACTTTCTCTTCCTTGTGTGATTCTACCTTTCATATTCTTCCCTGTTTCCTTCCCATTTTTCATATAATATATTTGACAATTCTCTGTAGTGCCAAACAGAAAGGGAAAAGCATCCAGGCAGAGCATTCAGGGGTGGGGAAGCACCAGGATGCTCTTGCCTCTGAAATTTTAAATCTTAAATCCACTCACTCTAGGCTGGCTCAAATCTGAGTGAGGCTGATGGTATCTATACAACCAACTGGCAAAATGAGGACTTTCTAAGTTTGTGCTTTAAGTGATAGGTAATTTATATCCAAGGGAGGGCTGTGATTCATCATTAAGCTCCTCTTCATTGATTCCAATGCCAAAACCTGAGGTGGAATGCAGAAAATTGTGTGCCCTAGGTGCCAAATTGGTCATTCTGAGACTGGGAAACACAATTTAGAAACCATGTTCAAGACTGAAGTGCACACCACTTTGAGTCACCAGAACTCATCTCTTTGCTGTGGCAGAAATCACCAATAGTCTTAACTTCACAAAAAAAAGAAAGGAAGAAAGAAGAAAGAAAGAAAGAAAGAAAGAAAGAAAGAAAGAGGGACCCCCCCCATAACTCTCCATTCACTCATATGCATATCTTGCATTTTGTTTTGTTTTGAAGTGGTTTCGATTCTGGGAGAAATTCCTAGAAATGTACTTAATAAAAAACTTCTGAGAGTTTGCTTGAGTTTATTTGAATGTCTCAGCCTGCTGGGATAGTCACCCTTTGCTTTAATACCCAACTAAAATGACTCAGCATCCCACAGCCCAAGGGCGCACCCAGGTGGTCAAAGACACAAGCCTGGCTTCTCTTGCTCTGAGGTTCCTGCTTAGAGAGCATCTCTGGCTTCTGAAGCTGAACAAAGCCACCACTGTTTCATTCTCAAGTGCCACCAAGACAAGGCTCTGTGTATAACAGATCTTTGCAAAATCTGGAGTGAACAGAGGGCACCTACAGCACAGAGCTGGGTAGACCTTCAAAATAAATGCCTGACATGCAGCCACTGGAAATACATTGACTGTCCCCTGATGCACAGTGTCTATGACTAGTTGTAGTCTTTATGGGCCCTTGGTTCTCTGTTTCTCTCAACTCCCAAGAGCTTTTCTTCTCTCTTATTCTGCAGATGAATTCTCCTATTCCCCTGTAAGTCACAGCAGCTATAGATATTTCAAGATAGATCTCAAATAGCAATTGTTTCTTGCCTGTTGCACATTTACTGGGACCCTTCAGGAAGTGGAGTCTGCATTTAAAAGTCAACATCTACAACATATGTTTCAAGAATTCAACAACGCCTTTAGACCTCAGAGTCGTCCTGTCCCTCCATATCTCTTACTCCTTGACAATATTTCTAACATAGAGAAATGGCCCTAAAACTACCATTTTATGAGAACTTTGAAGGCACCAGATACTCAACAAGCTTTATTTCATTTAATCTTTATTATAGATCTGTGTGATTAGCATTATTTTATCTTACAAATGATAGTCATCATAGAATTAAGATTTATTGAGTACCTACTATGCATCAAGCTTTGAGCTGAGCACTTTTATGAATCACTTTGCTGAATTCTGAATACTCAATGAAGGTGGGACCATTATCATTGATATTTCACAGATGAGGAAACTGAGGGTCAGAGAGGATAAATGATGGGTTAGCAGCAGCCAAACAAGAAAGCAGCCCAGGTCCCTAAGACTCCAAGACCATGATTTTTCACTCCCTAGAGCTTTAGTACAACTGAGCTCCTGGAATTTCAGGAAAAATCCCTTAGAAGACTATGAACAGCTGGGCACAATGGCACATGCCTGTAATTCCAGAGACTCAAGTGGCTAAAAAGGGATTACAATTTCAAAGCCAGCTTGGGTAATTTACTGAGTTTCTATATCAAAATAAAAAATAAAAAGGGATGTAGCTCAGTAATAGAGCACCCCTGAGTTTAATTCCCAGTACAGAAGAAGAAGAAGAAGAAGAAGAAGAAGAAGAAGAGGAGGAGGAGGAGGAGGAGGAGGAGGAGGTAGGAGGAACAGTCTTTATTAACTAGCTCTGAGCCAGCCCAGGGTGTGTCTCAAAGAAGACCCTCAGTCGTTGTCAAATGAATAAGGGATACTAGTCTAGATTCTTCCACAGAGACTCCCAGAAGCACTGCTCCCGGTTAGAAGGGCTTATTCCTCACATGGGGTCTTTTCTTGGCTATCATTCAGTATTCCCCGAGATGGTTCAGTTGAGGGAATGTTCATCAATTAAGTAAAAGCTTCCATGCTGAGAGCACAGCATTAAATTTTAATGGAAATAAAGAGGGAAGGATAGTAATTGTGGCATGAATAGTCTTTTTTTTCTGACAAAACTCCTGCCAGTATCATCCCTGATTTCCTTGGATCTCTGTAAAGCACACTGGACTGTGTCATGATGAAATGACCCTCTGTCACTGAAAGACTAAGGAGCTCCCATTTCTCCCAGGTCAACCAACAGGACTTGCTGTTGGATTCTCCCTCTGTTTCTACACTGTGTCAGGAGCCTGGCATCCCAAGCCCTCAGAGGGACACTGTCCTGGGATGCAAGAGAGAAGGAAGTCATTTTCCTGGAACATGAGACTGAAAAAGTGAGGTTCCGGGCCCTTCTAAACTTAGAGACTGGGTTCCTAGAGGGGGCAACTGCTGTTCTGGTCAGACCCACGTCCATGAGAAAGGCTCCTTGTTGAAAAGTCTCTCTGGCAAGAGAACAATAGAAATCAACATGACTCACACACACTGGATGTGCAGGCAGCTCCACATCTCCCTGCCTTCAGATGGCAACAAAGAAAAAGAAATAATGATACCAAGGATTGGGGATAGTAAATACCCAAGTCAGACTGGCAACGTGGGCCTGAGAGCTTTAAAAACATCCATTTCATTTGACTCAGCATTCCACACCTAGGAACTTATCTAAAGGAAATTATTACAAGAGTGAAATTTTAGCCATGAGGATGTTCATTCACAGTAGTTCCATAATGGCATCCACTTAAATTTCCTACAACAGAAAGTTGGTTCCATTAATTTTGGTTCATTTCTCCAGTGGAATATTCAGCAGCCATTAAAACAATAATGTCCAATTCTCTTTGTTCACATGGAAAGATATGACATGATGTTAAAGCAGATTAAATCAGAATGGTTCTCTGTGTGTGTTAGCAAAAATTATTTCGTGATGGTAGGACTTTGAGGGTTTGTTTCTTCTCTTCATACTTGAATATATTCCATGAAAATGTGTAAGTCTGGCAAAATGATAATGAGGGAAAATGAATAGTGATATTTCTATTTTGTGAAAAATAAATATTTCTCAAGAACCCCAAAGACAAAGACAGATCCTAGGAAGGTCTCATACAACCAAATGGATAGAAACCAGATCACTGCTGAACATTAGGTTGGAAGGGCATTTTCCCCTTGCCTCTTCGTCCCTCTTCCGCCAGATCATGCAGTCTACCTGAATTATGGGCTGGGGCTGTGTCTTCCCACCTGCCTTCCTGCAGCTCAGGCTCAGGGTCACACTCATCCTTTAAGGATTTACTGAGCACTTTTTTTGTACCAGGTACTGAGCTTAGCATCTGGGATTCAGGGGACAAGGAGTGGTCCTGTGATCAGAAGAGAAGCCTTCCCCATCCCTCCCAGGAGTGAGTATTTCCTGTGATCCCTTTGGTATCTCATCTGCATCTCCTGGACACCTTCCTCTCACACCTCATCTTCTGCTTCAAAGCCTCCTCCCCTCAGGCCATCTGCCCCTTTAGGGCTGCTCTGACTCTCCTACAGCTTAGCAGAGTGGACCACGAAGCATAAGCCCAATAAGTATGTACGGAATGACTGACTAAATGTAATTACTACCAGAAAACCATGTTTGTTTTATTTAGATTTATGTGAGTGTGATGTCTGATACCCTGTGTCAGAATTTTTTTCAGGTATCAGTGGCAGAAAAATCCAACCCAAACAACCTTAAATGAGGGAGGATATACTGTCTCCCATTACTATGAAGTTATAGACATAGCTTCTGCTGGATCCAAGAGCACAAACAATGCAGAATTTGGTCTCTTGCTTTCTCTTAGCCCCAACTTACCCATTTGGCTCTATTAGATTCTTCCCTCATGAGACCAAGTTGGCTCCCAACAGTCCCAGCTTTCACAGATCCAAAAGTGGAGAGGGAGGGATGGAGAGAGGGAGGGAGAAGGGAAGGGAAGGAGGGGAAGGAAGGAAGAGAGGGGGAGGGAGGGAGGGAGGGGTGCATCTTTTTTAAAATCCAAGCAAAAATCTCCAGAGTGGCTGACTGGTCCTGGATCCTTGTCCTGCATTATGTGCACATCCTGACTCAGACACTGAGTTGGGGGGGAACATGTCCTGGTCCTGACTGGCCAGGCTGGGTCATGTGCTTCTATGTGTACTAGGGAATAAGGGGAGGCTGGCTCTACCAGTTAGTGTCCTCTAACCAGAGGAAGAGAAGATGGACTTGGGAGGTATGACCAGAAATCACATCTTGCCCAAGTGTCAGGAGCTAAAGTCAAACCCTTTCCTTTAAGGATGAACATCTTTGGCTTCTCCCCCTGCCTGAGCTGCAGAACAAAAGTCCACCCAGGATGATGTCACCATCTCAAGCTACACCTCCTTGTTTCAGCCAAATGCAGCCCATGGATTTGTGCTTGCCTCTCCCAGGGCAGGTATTCTCCACCAACCCAGCTACATGCCAGGAACTCTGGGAGGAAAGGGTGTTCAATAAGCAGATGCCTGAGTGAGCCCCCCTGTTGTGACTCAGCTGGTCGAGGTGGGGGATTCCCTAGTTACCCACTCCCCTCTGCTGTGAATTACAGGGAAGCACAGGGAAGACAAGATGGCCTTTCTTTGCACCAAGGAAGAGCTGAGAGCAGGACCCTGTCTTGCCAAAAACTAACCTAAGACAGTGGGCAAGCTAACTGTCCCTCTGGAGCTCATCGTTCTCATCTGTAAAATGGGAGTGATGGCCTCTAGTTTGTAGGATGCTGTGAGGGTTAAAGGAGATAAGGCAGACAAAATTCTGGTAGTAGAAGGTGCAAAAAAGTTCTCAGGTTCAGGTTCCAAAGGAGATTGCTAAGGGGCATCTACCGCTCATCCTTGGAGAAGCAAACCTTGCTGTGTTCCCAACTAACTTGTTTCTCAAATGCCGGACACTCATTCCATGCTTCACCAAAGAAGAGCAGGATGCCTAATTTAAGAAATCCCTCTTAATAGTATCATAATGTGAAATAATTATTTTTTAAAAAAGTTAGCATGTGGCATGCTCAGATAGCATGAAGTACAAAGGAGATATGCATATGCAAATTAACTTTATGAAAAAAGGTACTCCTAAAACACTCTCTGAATAATGAATGTGAAGAACAGAGAAACTGTTGGTCACTGGAGCACCAAAACCTGTTTCAGAAACTTCAAACATTTGCTTTCTAATACTGTTGACATTATATGAAAGAAAAGGTCACAGGTGAAATGTAAAGAGACTTTACTATTTGAAACTGTTGCAAGAACAGCCTCCCTGTAGCATGGGAATACCTAGAAGGGTTTAAATGTCACTAACAGCCTCAACATTATTACAGTGGATTTGCAGGAAGAAAGGGGGGGACATAAAGGGCTTTTTTCATTAAAAATGTTCTTTGATTTTCAGTTGTAGCTTTGGTGGCCTTATTGGCAAGGGAGTGATTGTAGAGGAACATTACTCAGGTGGTGGAGGGGACCAACGCATTTGTGACAGTTTACACATGAAAGGAGCTTTGCCTCAAAGAGGGAGTGCCCACCAGCCATCGGAGCTCACTTGTCATCAGTCAGCTAATTTCTAGAGGGAAAAGAGACAGAGAAGAACATGCTGGAGCACTCTGCCCTAAAGAAACCAGCTTAAATGCCCTTGGCCACAACATCAGGGTTGCAGATCCCACTGCCTATTCATCCCACAAGCACTGATGGATGCCGTGTGGACCAGGCTGGGGCTGGACAGGGACCACAGCCAAGGGTGAGGCATGGCCTTCAGGAAGCTCAAAGTCTAGCAGCGCCTATGGTACTGTGTGGTTGAGCCCACAGACCCTCAACTACAAGAGCTCAAAGGACTGAGGAAATCCTTCCGGGCCAGTACACGGAGGACACTCCCAGCCAACGACAGCGCAGCTCAGGGGACTGCTGGGACTCCTCTGATGGCCTGTTTGGGCTTCAGAAGTCTCCTCCAGCATGGAGGTCTAGAGGGCTTCCACCAAACCTTCTGTCCTTCTCCTTCACGTGGGGTCAGACTGGCATGGTGGTCTGACACCTCTCCTGGCTGTCCCCCTTTCCCTGCCCATTTCCTCTTACAGGTGTTTCCCTAATAAAATGTCCATACATTTTATGTCCCATCTGGGAATCTGTTTCTTGGAAAACCTGGACTGGCCCCACAATCAAGACACACCCCCACCAAATGCAGAAGAAAACA
Organism: Glis glis; assembly: GCA_004027185.1. Taxonomy (NCBI): domain Eukaryota; kingdom Metazoa; phylum Chordata; class Mammalia; order Rodentia; family Gliridae; genus Glis; species Glis glis. Next base: position 43,228 of record PVJS01003357.1, read on the forward strand.
GGAGCAAAGAAAAGCTCTCCGAGTGCCAGGCGCTGCTGAGCACTGAGCATCGACCTAAAAATGGATGCCGCTCGCATTTCTAAGGTAGGTACTGCTCCCGTTTCAGTGGGATGGAGGAGATGCATGAGGCTCTGACAAGAACAAGTTAGAGAAGAAAAGGTTTATTTTGGCTCACAGTTTCAGAGATTCAATCCATGTCAGCTGGCTACAAGGCAAAAACATCATGATGGCTAGGCCATCATGGTAGCCACAGAAGAAGGAAGGAAGAAGGAGCCAACACACAGGACAGAACTGAGAAATGAGAACACTGTTTGAGCCCCTGGATCCAACTGAGCCTGAAATCGGCATGCCTGTGGGTTTTTCAGACAATAAAGCCCATTTTATGCTTCAGGCAGGTGGAGGTGGTTTGCTGTAACTTGCAAGGGGAAGCTTTCTGACTGTCCAAGTCTGACTTCCCACAATTTATCTGTGCATCCTAACTTTTCTGCCAGACCTAACATCGTGGCTACACAATAAAGAGCTCCCTTGCAACTTAGCGAGACCTTCAGCAATTTGATGAGACCCTGAATCAAAATAAGAAGGGCAGGTGTAGCTCAGAGGTAGAATGTCCCTGGGATTCAACCCCCAATACCAAAAAAAGCTCCCTTTTTCCTCCCCAAATCCTGCATGCTTGTCAGCAGGGAACCAGACTGAGGGCCAGGCAGCACCTCTGGAACACCTGCTGACCACCTTCCAGGAGCTACTCACTGGTGACCCTTCTGCCTATGGGGCTCAGACCCAACACTAAGCCCCAAGATTTCTGTGAGACCCATGGCAGGGGTGCCCCTGTCAAGGGCTGGTCCTTCCCTCAGAAATCCCCCTCAGTACTGGATATGAGAAAGGTATCCCTAAATCTAGAATCGCAGGCTGTGCAGAAGATCTCAGGACCGTGAACTCGGAGGGTCTCAAGACCATGACCTTGTACTAATGAAGGGCAGACACATCTACAGAGCTAGGCACTGGCCTGAGTTCTTACCTTACTAACACCCCATGATATTGCTGCCATTTTACAGATGAGGACATGATACTTAGACAAGAGAGACTTGTAGACCTTTCTCATCCTTTCCCTATTCCACTAAAACTCTTTGTAGCTTTTTTACTTTTTCACCTTTAAAAGATGGGTAATAAGCCAGGCACGGTGGTGCATGCCTATAATCCCAGTACTTGGGAGGCTGGGACAGGAGGTCCACAGGTTCAAGACCAGCCTCAGCAACTTAGCAAGACTCTTGGACTCTCAGCAACCTAGCAAGACACTGTTTCAAAATAAAAAATAAAATAGGCTGAGGGTGTAGCTCACAGGAAGAATACCCTGGGTTCAACCCCCAGTACCACAAAAAAGGGGATAATATAAATGTATAATCTAAAAATTTTAAAGAATACAAAAGAGCTAAGAGAGCAACGTCTCTCTCTCCCATCCCTTTCCCCCCAGCCCAATATTTACTGAGTGCTTGCTAGGCTCCAGGTCCTCTGCTAAGCTTTTTACATTCTTCATTTAATCCTCAAAATGACCCTATGCAACAAGTGTTATTACTGTCCTGTTTAAGATGATGGAGTTGGGGTGGGGCTAGATGGTTAGATTAGAACCCAGGGTGCCCACCGCAACGATCAGCCTCCAAAGCCACGGCCCTGGCCTCCCCTGCACCTGGAGCCCTCCCACTTGGGCCAGGACTTCTCCACTGCAGATTCTGTTTGCAAAAGGTACTCTTAAGCCTCAGTGCTTGAGAGTCACTTGGCTTCTGTGAGTTTATCTCAGAAATAAAAGCAAATTGCCTCTCACTATGCCAGAGAGATCCCTGTATAGTGCTTTGACAGTGGTGCTGGCCATTCTCAGCTCTTTTCTCTGGGCCAGGTTGGCTGACCCAGCTCAGGGCAATGAGACACAGGGCAGCATTTTGAGGCTTCCTTTGTCTATTGCTCAGGGGGAAATATTGGTCTGCAATGATAACTGGGTCTTACTCAGGGGCTGCCAGGTATTTTGCCACTACAGCGGCACAGATGTGGATATAGGAGATTGGAATAAACCAGTTAATTAACATACTCCATGATATTGCATGTAATTCCATTCTTTCCCTCCTTCTGGGTGGAGGGGCCAGCAGGTGAATGCTTGTGTCCTTCTAGTTCACAGTTAGCGGGGCAGAGAAGAGGCCTCCGTGCTGGCTTCTTAGTAGCAGTGAGAGGAAGTGTGGAATTGTTTTCCTATGAAGCTCCGTTTGGTCACGTGCCACCTGCACTAGCAGCAAGTGGCCCAGGCACTTCAAACTTCTCTGTTTTCTGCCTAGAGGTGCCTTAGGTGAGTGGGGAGAGGGGTATCCCAGGTGCTCCATAGTAATGGAATTGCAAAGAATCACAGAAGCAAGGCATGGCTTTACTGCCTGTAGTCCCAGCTACTGGGGAGACTGAGGAGGGAGGATTACTTGAGGCTGGCAGTTCCAAGGCCAGCAAGACCCTGTCTCAATAACAAACAAAAAGAATTGGACATGAATGCAGTAAGGATAATAGTCCTGTGGTGTGGGTGCCTCTGAGGTTCAGGATTAGAAACTTGCTATGAGGAAACTGTATTAACATATGAGTGACAGACACAGAATGGCTTCCAACCTGCAGCTGGGCAGCTTTGCTGCCGGGGAATTGAGCATGGCGCACCCATCTCTCCCAGTGCACATGCAGGAAGCCTGATTCCCCCAGGCCTAAGGGCAGAGGATGCTGCTAAATGGGGAACAACCTGTTCTCCAGGGGAAAAGCCTTGATTTGTTACATTTGCTGATTCCTGAGGGGTAAATGCTCCCACTGTACCAGGGTGAAGTCACTAGAGGGAGAGATGGGAAGAGATTGCTGTAGCTCACCATTCTACAGCTAAAATACGTGCAAATAATCTCCCAGCGTTGATAAGAATAAAACATGTAAAATAGCGAGTGAGAGACGAGCTCTGAGTATTTATGTGCTTTCTGCCCGTTTATGTGCTTTGTGTTTCACATAATTTATTTAATTGCAAGTGTATATATAATTTCATGTTTGGTAATGCCTGTGCCTAACAGCCACTGCACAGAACTCCCCAAAACACAAATCAGCTCTTGGAGCCAGTATGAGCCAGCCCAGCACACCGCTGACCGGTCAGGACAGGAAACTGTGTTTGAGTCATTCAGATTTCAAGGGAGAGTCAGAGTCAGACACGGATGATACTAGTGAAATGATGTTCAGGGAAATGAGGTGGCTCCAAGAGGCTGCCTCACCAACACAGGCCTGGTGGAGAATTGGGGCGGTTGCCTGAGCCTTCCCAGCCCCCCACCAATAACTAACATTTTGGAGCATCCCTGTTGGAAAGCTTTGAGTCAAACACCCAAGGTATGAGCTGGCCTCCCTTGGGACCAGCCTGCATCTGGATGTCCACAATTCAGGCCATTCTCCTTGGACCTTGGGTCATGCCTGGCACTGAAGAGTTGGTCCTCAGGCACACACAGCCCCTGGGGGCCCCTGGGCATGGCAGGCCCTGGCTGCATCACAGATCCTCTGCTGCACTCAGGCACCTTCACTTCATCCCATTTGGGAAGAGTCACAGGCCCACCTAAAGGATTGTGGTGTATGTGGCTTCAAAACTGAGTTCTTTGTCACTGTGTCAATAGAGTGCCTGTTGCTGCTGGGTACTCTACACCCTGAAGCTTGCTCATGCAGAGGGCAGTGCACTGTTTCTAATCCTGCTGCACCGTGGGTAGCAGAGAAAAGCGCCATCCTTTCAGCTGGAAGCAGAAGCTGGTCCCTCCATACTGTGCCTGCTGCTGAAATGCCGCCTTCCCCCTCCTTCCCTGTTTGCCTCCCAACGAACCCCTGTTCACTTTCAGAGCATTGTGCCAAAGCCGAAAGCACAGAACAGCATCATGTACAAACAAGGGTTTGATTCTGGATATGTATTCACACATACCAGACACAGGACAGGAAGAACGTACATTCACCCTGCAGGATTTTTTCTGTGTTCTCTCCCACATTTTATATATTTGCTCTACTGAACATGTATGAATTTTACCAACATGGAGGGCCTCTCCTCATTTTCTCTGTGCACCCTGCTCCTCCCCTGCAGCAGGCCCATCAGTTCATCTTCTGCACTTGGTCTCTATCTCGTGCATCTGTCTATTATTGTGTGCACCACAGTGGGTTGTGACTAGCTTTATATTTCTTCCTGTCTTTTCCACTAAACATGAATGCCTCAAAGTCAGGAGAATGGTTTCTCTCTCCCACGGATGCCCATCCTCAGCTTTTGACCCTATGTCTGACACAAAGAGGTCCTCAGCGCACAGCCTGTGAGACTGGACTGGATCCACACAAAGTCCAACTCAAAGACTGCTTCGACCAGCACAAAGGAGGAAACGGTCATCTCTGGCCTTCTAGGAGTATCCCTGCCAGAATGTAAGTGGCACGATCCTGTCAAGGACTGACCTCATTTATTTCAATCTTTCCATCTGTGCAGCCATTGCAGAGACAAGAAAACAGGCCCAGAGAAGTCGAGGGACTTTCCCAAATTACACAGCCAGTAAGTGTTACAGCCAAGTAGAAATTTAGGTTTCATTTTTAATATTTTCTATTTCACCCATATAGAGCATGGGGTGCTAAATAACGAAAACAGTTAACATTTATTGAGAACTTTCTGTGCACCAAGCCCTTTCCTGGGCCTTCCTCGTGTATTACCTCATTTAATCTATACAGCAAGCACTATCGTCATTCTTATTTTACAAATGAGAAAACTGAAGTTCAGAGAGGTTGGGAAACTCTCCCCAGGTGCTAGTTGGTCCAGCCTAATGTATAGTCGGTCGGAGCTCCTGTGCTGTAGTGACTAATGAAGTTGAAAAGCCAGAGCTGGTGACATGGAAGCACCGCCTTCGAGGGCGCTTTGGTCCCTGGAGGCTGTGCTAGGGTTAGATTAACGGCAGTCAGCTCTGGGGACAGCTGAGGACCAAGGGCTGCTGCACCGGACCAGATGGCTCCAAGTCACATTTTCATCTGACAGAAAGAAGCTGAGAGGACGAGTTAAAGCTCAACAGCACTTCAGATGCTCCTCTTCCTGGTGCCTCTCTCCTCCCCTCCCCAAATCTTTCAGCGGGTCCCAAGATGGGCCAGGCCCTCCTCATCTTTGTGCTGGGACAAGCCTCTTGCCTGCACAGTGTACCTTCCCAGGGAAGAGGCTCCTCCGCTTCTCCATCTCTCACTTCATTACTGAGCTCATAATTCCTTTGTTCTTTCTCCTCCTTAGACTTAAATCCCAATCTGAGCAACCATCACATCTCCCCTCCATGCACCCAAGCTCAGCGCCTTCAATGGCAACTCCTGGGCCCTCCTTTCTTTTGTTGAGATGACCCCCTCTTGTCATGCCTATCATTGGGAGCTCAGCATTCCAACAGCCCTTCTCATCTCTTCTTCAAATTCTTACCATCGAGGAATTTTTGTGATTTGGGATGATATTCATAACAGAAGCATGTGTAACCTTCCCTATAATGAAGTCACTCCAATTTTACTACAGTGCTTAAAAGGGAAAAATGCACCCATAGATATTTCTTAGCACAGAAACTATTTTCTGTGTTTAGGAACTTTTTCGGATTGTTGTATTCTAGATAGAGTGACCCCTACCCAAATGAGGCAACGGGGTAGGCTGGCAATTTGACAGACCTGGTTCAGAACCCTGTTTTGCTGCTTCCCAGCTGTGTGACATTGACCTTAAAAGAGAAACGGCTTCTCTGTGTTATAATTTCCTACTCTACACAGTGAGGGCAATCATCCCGGCAGAGCAACGTGAGGACTCGAGGCAAGGCCTGGCTCCCAGAGGGCGCTTAAGAGATGCTCTTGGTACATTCTCATCCCCAGCAAGCCAGGAGTTAACATGGAGGGCTCTGACTTGTGTTCACAGGACATCTCTACTTCCACTATCTAACCTAGGCCCCTGAGAGTTCAGCTGTAGAGTACAGAATACCCTCTAGCAAGTTTAAGCCAAAGGGGTTTACTTCACAGTAATAGATGGCTAAAGGTTTGATGGAAACATCTCTAGCTTAAGTTTTCTAGAATGGCAGAATTGGACCACCCCAAACTTATGCCTCTTCTGTAACACAGAAGCACTGCCTGATCTAGAAACTTCCATTGCAAATGTTGGCCCCAGACCCACACACTCACTGCCATGGTCAGAGGTTACCACTGATAACCAGGGAGCGCCCAAGGTCAGGAAGTCTCCAGGACTGTGGCCAATGGTCCGTCCTCACTGACAGCTACAACAAGCAGCTACCAAAATGGACGTCCTGTAGACACAGTGCCTCCTAACACACAGAGCCAGTCCTAACCCTGCTTCCCACGCACAGCTCCCTGACTGTCAGCAGAAGCTGTGGAAACGTGGTCTCTGCTTCGATCCCACCTCCCAAGTCCCACCTGAGTGTGTGTCTGGCTGGAGTTGGAGCTCACCTGGAATCAAGCTGCAGGGGATTCTGGGAAATCCCATCTCCCCGTTTCCAGCCTCCGCAGTATGGAAGACAGACCAGATGAGGGTAGAATTGATGCATGCACTAACTTCACATTTCCATGGCAGCCTGACAAAATGAGCCTCTGGCAGGGTTCTGGTGGACTCCTTGATACAACTGCTCTTTCCCCAGTGGCAACATGGCCTGGTCTGGGGTACAGGGAATCCACCTGGAACACTGCCGACTTCCAAAGTTCAGTCCCTAAGATGCTTTCCTGCAAGTCTCACAGGTGGGCACTGCTTATGTCTAAAGGTGCAGGAGGTAGCCTCTGCTCCTCCTGCTACATCCAGACTACTTCTTTCTCTCTCAAACAATCCAGCCACTGTGAAACCCACATCATCCATTCCCTCCTTTACTAGTCTCTTTTGTAGGCTTTTATGATTTTGTGTGTGGTGGGGGGAGGTACTGGGGATTGAACCCAGGACTACTCTACCACTGAGGTGCTATGCCCCCAGTACTTTACGTTTTATTTTGAGACAGGGTCTCACAAAGTTGCCAAGGCTGAACTTGAACTTGTGATCCTCCTGCCTCAGCCTCCCAAGCAGCTGGGATTACAGTTGTGTACCGCTGTGCCCAGCTATTCTCTTTATTAGATATTCAAGCACACCTTGTTCACCATATTTCTTTCCACCTCTGCTCTTTTGGGCATATGTGGTGACCTACACAGATGATCACCTAACATCTTAGCACGAAAGGCCAAGGGTGACCTCTTTACTCTGGCCGATATTTTCTACCACTCCCCCTCAGCCACCATGCCCTCAACACATCCTAGACCTTGTCATTTCCAACGTCGACACCACCCCGACATCACTTCGTGTGCTTCCTGTTCACTTGCAGAAGGAATCTCCCATTCTCCTAGCCCACCTGAAGCTCCAATCCATTGACCTTATTGCTTTTCTGGTATTCATCATGGCCTCTCTGTCTTCACTTCCCTGATTAGATAAACACAGACCATCGCTACACCAATTCCTTTCCTCTACCCCCAGCTTCCTACCTCTTTATCTCTTTTAGCAAAGCCCCAATCCTATTTCAACCCACCCAATCCCAAGTCTGCACCTGAGTATCTGAATTTGGCTATAGTGAAATATACCATGTCATCAGGAATCATTTTAACTTTATGACACTGTCTCTTAGCTCTGCTCAGCAGTTTCCTCAGCAAATTTGTTTCCCATCCCTTGAGATTATTTTCAGAACTTCTCCTTTCCTTTCAATAACATCCCAGTTCTTTACCTTTCTCGTCTCAGCTTATGATTGTGTAGAACAGAACCCTGTCATCCCTACATCTGGTATACCAACTTTGTTAGCTGTACCATGCACATGGCTTTCCTCTCCTTACATGGATGATCTGCCCCTTCTTCATTTATTTCCACTTCCCCTTCTTCTGTTATTCTCTATTTAATTCACTCCAGTCAGAGCAGACTGTGTTAAATCCTCTCTTGTCGAAGTCACCAGTGACCTCCATATTGATAGATATGATGATGTATCTGGTCACTGTGCTCACTTGACCCGCTCTAAACAGGCGTGACTGACCCCTACTCCCACCTCTAACAGCAACTTCTCCGCCCTGGAGGATGCTGCCTTTGTCGCCTAACCTTAAGAAGACCACTTCCTCCTAAAGATATTTCTGATTAAACTGAATACTCCTTCCCACAGGGTCCTGCACACAAGCCCCTAGTGGACTCCGGTCTCTTCAGGAGTGCCCTGTGGTAGGAATAGACTGGGAAGGTACAGTACATTCCCCCTCTCTGGGAGTCATCTTACCAGGGGCAAACTGTCAAACCAAAACCCCTCTTTTGGCACAGTTGTAAAACTATCTACAAACAAATGGGTTTTAGAAAGTGGAAACTTCCATGGCTTCCAGGATGAGAAGAAGCTCTGAACACCATCCAATCTAGTTCTCTCATCTTACAGAGAAGAGACATGAGGCTCTGAGATGTAAGGGACTTACCAAAGATCATACAGACAAGGCAAGGTGATACTGCTTCAGGAGGAAGGGTCCTGATCAGCCAACTTAACATAGTGATTGTCTTCGATCTGGCTCCCTATAAACAGAGACCAAGAGAGGATTTGTATGAAAGATTCAATTAAGGGAGTAATCTCAGGGGAAGCTTGTGTGGGAGGGAGGGAAGTGGGATAGGGAAGAACAAATTAAGCAAGGATGTAGTTTAGGAGACCTTTAGCCAGAAGCTAGTCCTGTAGAGAGCTCTAGCACTTACACCATATCACAGAACTGGAGCCACTTTAAAACAAGGGAGCTGGGCTTTTATGCTTCCGCACCATCTAATTATTAGTTAGCTATGTGCTGCTGTAGGACAGGGGTCAGTAGTTACTCTTAGGAATGTCCCTCCAGGTAAAATGGCTCTAGTCTCTGAAGGACGATATGCCCAAGATGGTCTCAGGTATGATCTATTAACAGCAACATCTCTGGCCATTGGTGGACAGGTGTACTGAATGGTCAAAGGGGTCCCAGGAGATCTAAGAGGTGGGCACCTGCCATGTCTGCTAAGAGAAAATTTTCCGGACCCCAGCATAAAGCTGGGATTCAATGTGGGGTGTGAGACCTTGAACAAGTCACTTTAAGTTCCCAAGTCTGGAAACTAGGAAAATAATACTCCCTCTTAGGGTCACTGTGAGCACCCAGTGAGCTAATGGCAAATGCTTTGCCCAGTGAATGCAGCCAATAAGTGTCATTGAAATCATTATTAATAATTATGTTATTATAATTATTATAAGTAATCAGTGATGGTAAAAATGGACAATCTAGAAAGTGGCTCTATCTGAAGTGATCGTCCATCTCTTAGCATCCAAGGGAGCCAGATATGCATCGTCCATGTCTCAACAACAAAATTAGGATCATCTGAGGAGTAGCATTATTTTTATCCACAATGTGGATGTAAATGTGTGCCTTTGCTGCTCCCAGCTCACCACTGAGATAATTAACCAGAAGCAATTACAGTGCACTTGGCAAATTGCAGCTTTGCCCTCTTTGTAAGAGACATGTTTTATTTATACTTCCTCCCTTGTGGCTTGTTGATTGATCACGTTCCAAGTCCAATATTTAAAGGTGAGCTGCTGACATAGACTTCACCTGGGTTTCCCTCAGGGTTCTCACACACCGGGGTGTGGGCAAGAAACATCCTCATGTCTTTACACAGATAGTCATCTCTCAGACAGTCTGCACATCAGGGTCAGATCACAACTCCTCCTTCCCAGGCACATCTGCAGAGTGACCCATCTTGAGTATCACCGGTGAATCAGGGCAGTGCCCCACTGGACACCTCGTCTCCCCTGCCTAGTCTTCGCCAATTGCAGAACCACATAGGTCAACACACTTTTAGGATATTGAGTTCACAGAAGGCTTTGGTGGAAGCCAGACATTAACAGTGGAGATCCCAGTAATTCTATTTCCCAGTAATTCCAGGACACAACCTGGAATGTGGATGTGTGGATGTGTGCTGACATGTGTGTGAAATGGTCATCCAAGCATTACTTATAATAGTAAGAAGTAGGAAAAATTAAATGCCTCAATGATTTAAGGTTAGATATGATATGTCCATAAAATGAGATAGTAGGCAGATGTTAACATAATATAATCAAAGAGTGTTCCCTGTATCCTTATGTTTAAGGATATAGGCATTAGTGAGATCCTCAGCAACTTAGCGAGACCCTGTTTCAAAATAAATATAAAAAGGGCTTGGGGTATATCTCTTAGGTAGGATGTCCCAGGGTCCAATCCCCAGTTCAAAGAAAAAAAGGATATAGGCAAATATTAACCAATGGTGCTTCTACACAAAATAGATTTCTTCTGTATCTCCACACCACCACCATGACCATTCATATTAGTTATTTTTATTGATAGAAGTTTAATATTTATCCTCTGCAACCTAGTGGGTTATTAGTATTTGAATATGTACTACTCATCACAATAAACAATACTCTTCAATAAATATTCAATGTATTGAAGGTTTAAAATATACATAATCTTGAATTTCCTAGCAGAACATCTATTTTTTTCATTAAATAAAAAAGGAAACATTACCCATGAGAAACTCCACACCTCAACTATATTTTCATTTCTTATCATAAATGGTATGCATAGTTATCTCTTTTTATAGAAAAAAAGAAGATTCATCTTCATTAGGTGACAAAGTAAGAAAAGGAAAGGAGGCACCTAGCTACCTTTTGCCTCATAAATGGCCCGACAAGGTCCACAACAACAATGTGGAAAGTTGTCATTTAACTGTACAGTATCAAAAACTAGCAATGGCCACATCCTCTCCTCCTGGCCTCTGCATTCTGAGTACCTCTCTCATGCTGTCAACCAACAGTAAAACACCATTGCTATTACTCTATAGAAGCAACAAAGTTATCCAGGCATGGTGGCGCACGCTTGTAATCCCAGTACTTGGGAGGCTGAGACAGGAGGATCACAGGTTCAAGGACAGCCTCAGCAAGTAGTGAGACTCTCAACAACCTAGTGAGACTCTGATTCAAAATAAAAACTTAAAAATGGGGCTGGAGGTGTAGCTCGGAGGTAGAATGCCCCTGGGTGCAATCCCCAATATCACAATAAATAAATAAACAACTTGTCACTCATTTTTATTTGGAAGCAAGTTATTGAGCACCTTCCACATTTCAGGCATTGCTCAGGAAATAAAATGGTGAGATAATCTCTGTCTAAGGGAGGCTGGAGTTTATGGAAGAAAAAAAATCACAGTTGAGAGATACTATTAGATAAAGACTAAACACTAACAAATGTTAGAAAGGAGAGGAATAAGGGATTTGGCTTTGTTGGGGGAAGTGGAAGCTGAGCTAACAATTGATGAGTAGAAGTTAACTAAGAAAAGAAAGGAAAGGAAGAAAGAGCACCTCAGGAGGGGGAACAGCACGGGCAAAGGCCCTGAGGTTTAGAATATGACCTGTGGATACTAGAATCAAGAAGGAGGCGGAGGACCACGGTGCAAGCGAGAATGGAGACGTGATAGGGTGGGTGCTGAAGCCCATTCAGCATCCATGCCCACATTTCCCATTAGAACCCCAATGTTGTGTGGGTATTCAACCCTCCTTCATGCAACTATGTGAGGCAGGAGAAGTGACTCCACCCGCAGCGCCAGGGACGGGTTCCAATAGTGAAGTCCAGGTTTATGTACTGCATGAGACAACTGCTAATGGTGCCAAGGTGGGAAGGGAACCTACACTGGACCAATTGGATCTCTAAATGATGGGAGGACTTTTGTTCTACATGGAGGAGAGGTCTTTCTCCCTCCCTCTAGGCATACATAAGGAAACCCATTGCTAGTTGATGTTAGCCATGGGACTAAGCCTGTTGGTAAAGAGGAGATATGGGAAGGGCCTTGATCTTGGATGATATTATTGTGCCACTAGATCAAGCAGCCCTGAAGCCTGAATTACCTCTATACTGCTTAGGATGTGGAATAAGAAAGTCCTGATGGTTCAAGCCAGTTTGCATTGGGTACTTGCTTCCAAAAGCATACCACTGGATACAGCTTCATGGGAAAGGAGTGCTGTGGCCTTTATCCCAAGCAGAACAATGTTCTGGAATTTGGAAGGCGGCTGCATAAGTCTGTGAAAAAGATTATAGAACAGGAACTGATATATCTGTCACCAATCACCACCCAAAATACTGTGTATTAAATGAAAATGTAGAAAATAAAATTTTATATACATGATCTCAACTATTGTGCAAGCATACAGGCATACACATACACTTAAGAAACATTGGTAAGAAAGATACTACGTTAGATGACTGCTCTTGGGCAGTGAGATTATTGCTAGGTATTTTAATTCTGCTTTGTTTGCTTTGGTTCATGTTCTCCACTCCTTCCTGATTTCCTACAGTATATATGTTTTACTTCTATAATTAGATATCAAAGGCAATAACTGTTTTCCATCTAAATTTATAATACCTGTCACAAAAGAAGTTCCTTTACTTCTTAAAAATATAATGAGCAAAAGAAGACTAAAAAGTAGCATATTTAATACAGTCTATTGGCAAAAGAGGAACATTTCTTATCTTTATGTACTATATCCAGACAGTTAAGGATTTATCATTGGTCATAGAATAAAATAACTAGAGAGCATGAGTTTGTCCAATTTGTATTTTAAATCCTCAATTTATAAAATAGTTACTCTTGCTCATTTTAAAGTTCTATTATATAAAATAGAGACATTTGCAAATTTTGAAACCCTCAGGAGATATCATTTAGCATCTTTGGAAAACATAATATTTAATTATCATAGCATGAGGTACTTTTAATGGCACATTACAACATTGCGATTGAGAGCTGATTTCTGAGAGGCAAATTAAGTGATATTTCCACTCACATGCCTTATTTAAATACAAACTACATGCATAATTATACTTGATCCCACTGCCACTTAAAACTAAAATATAAAAGTGAAAATACAAAAATATTCATGGTATTTTTCCCTCAGTAACTACAGTCACCAAAAACTGATAATTACCAAGTACCCCTAAATGTTTCATGTACCCCTGAAAGGTTTGGTAGCCCTGTTTGATAACTAATATTGACCACAGGATTCAAATTCTATAGTAAATCTTCTTGCTAACAAAGCCATTTCAGATAAGCTTTATTCCAAGAAGAAAGACAGTATCAATAATTACTTTTAAACATGAAACTTGTATTTTTTGTTCAGTCTTTGTTCAAATATTATTATTTTTCCTAAAAGTAACAGGCTTTCTTTTTTAAAAAATGGTACTGAGGATTAAACCCAAGGTCTTTTGCATACTAGACAAGTGCTCTACCACTGAACTACATCCCCAGCCATTTTTTAAAGTTTTATTTTGAGACAAGGTCTCACTGAGGTGCCCAAGGCTGGCCTCAAACCTGTGATCATCCTGCCTCAGCCTCCTGAGTAGCTGGGATTACAGGTATGTGCCACCATGCCCAGCTTAGACTGACCTTATTCTGCATTACTATTTGCTCTGTAAAATGGCAGGGTCATTTTTAGGGAGGTAACACAGGCAGACATCCTAACAGAAATATCAGAGGCAATATCTTCCCTGCCAGTCGTGCCTTTGTAATGAGTGAGCGATGATAAAGGATGGGGCAATGGGCATTAGAGCTGTTCACAAATGTTCTGATTCTCTCCCTTATGAGCATTTAGTAGGACAGCACTTCCCTATCTCCTTTGAAATTAGGTGGGCTAACTTTCTGTGGCCAATAGTTTATGTATAAAATGTTGAAATTAAAGAGCTAAGGCATAAGTCATCGCATTCTCTTCCCTTGCAAGGAAGATGGTGGAAATTTATTCCAAGGCCAAGCCTTCCATTCATCTGAGTCCTTAAGTGACAATAACGAACAAAGAACCCCTCCACCCACCACTGGAGAAATGCACTTTGGTTAGGTTAAACCACTGTGATTTGGGGGTTGTTTGTTACTGCCTCATATCCAAGTCTATCCTGATTGGATATAGAAGAAAGCTAAAAAGAAAGGAGACCTTGAATTCCCAAGTCCCTTTATGCTCCTGTTGAAACACTTGTTCTTCTTTGGTAAACTATAAGCTCAATGAACTCTTTAGAAAAAGTCTGAAATCATCCTAAAGATGTATAAAGCTCACTACATTACAATAAAAACCTTTCCATTACAAGCTTGAGTTCAATGGTTTGACTTTACATCCATATTTACTGTGATGCTTAGATAAATCTGTGAGCTCCAAGGAGAGTATTTAACTTGGGGCTTTCATATTGATTAGAAACACACTAATATAAGTATATCTGCATCATCTTGATGGTCATCCTTCACAAGGCAAAGCCCAAGTTTGCATATGTGTTTACATTTATGTGAGCACAAAATGGTACAACATTGTCAAAGGCTAGTGAATAAAGAACCAAGCTGGACATAATGCTAAAGCACGTACTGCATTTGTACCAAAGGAGCTCATGAAAAGTCAAGATGGCCAGCATCTTGTTTTGAGTAGTGACTTAGTTCCAGGACAACCATATCATCTTTTACAATAGCATTTTTCATTTTAATTTTATTGGTTTCATTGTTTGGTTTTAATTTAACCTCTAAACTAGTTTTTTTGTTTTACAGTTTTATAAGAACTACAAACATAATTTATATCCACTCTTCTGCAATCTATGTTTAAGTAATGTTATAATACAAACAGTAAAAGCCCACAGTTTGGTGATGGTAAAGGTGTGGTTCTGGAATCATTTTTCCTTTAAAAGGCCCCAAATCTTTTCATTTCACACCAGGCTCAAGGTAGAGCTCTGTCTCTTTAAATGAGTAAGTTGTTGAGTTATATGAATCTATTTGACCAACATTTACCTAAAAGAGTTACCTGAAAACAAAGGAGCTAGCAGTCAGACTCTATGAATTTCTACTTCTTACTCTGACAGAGAAAGTCAGAGAGAAAGGATGCTCTGAAAAATCAGAAAGAACCCGAAATGATGACATAACGGCATTCGTGGCTTTTTTGGATGGCAGGAGTTTTGGGGGGAAAATACATATTTAAGCTGATAGCAGTGGAAGGGGAAGACTCCTCTCACCATCTTCATTTACATAGTTGTATCATCCCTAAATGAAAGGGGGACAGTAAAACACCATGTCTCTGAATGCCCCATTGCTGTTCCCCAAAACCTAGCCAAGTTAAATGAACACCGAGAGCAAGCCTGGGCTGAAGGTCCAGATCCACACAGTCTGGAAGGACACTGGCCTTCCCTCAGCACACTGGGAACCAGGGCGAGCTAGTGTTATCTGTAGAAATCTCCTTTCTTGCATGAACACCAGGACAGTTGCTCCTTGGGATGTTGGTTATACAAACAAAGCAAACTGAGGCTGATGATGTCACTGCTTCTGCAGCCGAACATATAAAACCCCTCTGAGTGGGGATGGGGGCAGAAGTGAGGGCCCTGTGGAGAGTACACAGGTCATTCCTCCAGCCAGCCACCACTGGACAAGACACCGTGCTGGGGAGGAGGCACTGCTTGGCAAAGCACCGTTACAGAGGTGCTATCTGTCGTCTGTCACCACTGATCTCTTGTAAGCTGTCCCCAATAAACCATGTGTCTCCCAGGCTGTCTCCAGGCACTTTTTTTTTTGGTCTGTCAGCAACCTACCTCACTGCCCTGGCACAAGTGGGCTGTGGACAAGAGTCCATGGTTATCTTATGAAGAACAATAGGGATTGATGTGATATTTAAGAATTAGAGTATTCTGTGCTGAAAACCTTGGCCCAAATAGGGTCAGAGCAGACTATTTTACATTACTAAAAACAATGTAACTTTGCTTTCAGTTCCTTTTTCTATTGTTTGAATTACTGAATTTGATAAATAATTTGACTAATTTTCCCTTTACTATAATAAACACTAGCCTATGTTTTCTGATGGCACCTAAAGCCCCCCATGTCTAAAGATATGCCCAGAAAACAAGTAGAACCAATGGCAGATGCCCAAAAGAAGAGCTGATGCAGACCCCACTATAAATCCTAACTGGGTCAGATGGAGAGCTCCTGGTAGGAGCATGGGTGTGAGAGTACTTAGACACTAGCACAACACTATCCTGAGGGAAAATGAAATTAACAAAAGAGAAGAAGATGATGGAGATGGCGATGCTGAAGGTGGTGAAGATAATGTTGAGGGTTATAACCAGGCTGCTGCTCTGGTTACTTTCACAGGTTCAGAATTACTTAGAATCACATGTCATGCACCAGGCCTCGTGATGGAGGAACCAAATGAGTAAGACTCTGTCCTCACTGAGCTCCCAAGACCAGGAGGGGAAACAGCAAGAAATTGTACATATCACATGGACAGTTGGTAAGTAACACAGAGATCACTCTGCTCACAACAAATGTTCTGTCCACAGCCATACCCTGAATGTGCCCGATCTCCTCTGATTGTGGAAAACATTCTTAGCCTTTTGTTTTTTCTGGCATGGTTTGGAAGTAGATGCCATCCACAGAGCCTCGCCACTCGGGTACCCTCAGCTACTGTGTAACTGGTTCAGTCATCCATTTATTCATGGAACAATGATTTGCTGTTGCGCTAGCCCCGGGCCGGGCAATGGGTACCCAGTGGTAGAGGATGCCCTGGCTTCAGGCTTCAGAATATGCAGCAGAACAGCTCCGGCCCCAGTCCCTCTCCTTTAAATGCTCGGACACTCCCCAAACCACACAGTCTTTCTTTGGTGCCAACTTACTATTAAATGTTTTTGACCTCCTCATAGAAGGCAGTCATTCTGCCAATCGACTTTACCTCTTGTCTGTTCAGTCTATGTGTTGGGAATTTCCTCATTGTGGAACAAATTATCTTTATACATTCATCAAAACTTGACAGGTCACCTGTGAAGGATTTAGGCCATGCACACCAGTTGAGGAACAGTGACCTAGAAGTATAGGAAGGCAAAATCTGCCCATATCCTGAGTTTGTTGACTGCCCCCAGTATTCTGGAGTTGAACAGCACTTTTGCAAAACACTTACCCCTCCACCCTGAATCCATTCAAATTGTATTTTAAAGGAAAAATGTATTCATCTGATCTGATTTGTTTGCACTTAACTCATCACAATGTTGTTTTGAAGAAGCTGATGTGCAAAAAGCCTTTTCATCAGCTTCTTCAAGAGCTTTTCTTTTCAAGGGGAAAAAAAGAATCAGATAGTGTTTACCAAGAGTAAACAGCCTTAAAAAATCCAAGTGTAGTTCTAAAGCCTGAACTCACCGGGGGTCAAAGAGTTTTGAAACTTACAGCCCCTGTTCCCTGTCTTGGAAGAGGAGCGTGGCCCAGCGTCAACTGCCCCACCGTCCTACCACTACCAGGTGGGAGCTGGTAGGAGCTTCTGTCTTGCATCAGCTGTCATTGAGCAAACCTTACTGAATGCTCCTGAGCTGGGATGTGTGTTTGCAGCAGCCGATAAACACTCCTAATGATGCTCTCAACAAAAGCCCACATTTTAAGCCTTGTTTTCGCTCTTCTTTTCATGTTATTTTTCGCAGTGAAAGGATCAAAGCAAGGAGGCTACTTTCTCTCCACTCAATCAAGCAGGAGTTCTTTGAAGTAAATGTAATTTCCCCCCCTTTTCCCTTTAAGGAAGAACCTTTTTAATCAGAAGCTGACTTAGATTTCCCTAATACTAGTCCCTTAGCAGGTGCACATGTGTCTCCAGGAGCAGAGTGTGCAATCTCTTTTTCCTCAGATTTCCCCTCCTCATTTTCCACTAGATGAGAACCATTGGGTAGATTTTAATATGCCCAGGATAGTTGAGAACATCTAAAGACAACATCATCCATTCATCAAAAACATGTGAAAACAAAGACATAAGAGTTCAGCTGAACAGAAAAATTAATCAGGGAATTTTGAAAAGGCATTTGTAGTTACAGCTTAAGGCTGTCTTGCAAAAAAAAGTATCAAAAACACTCCATTAATGATCATCTTGGAAGCAAAATGTAGCTGAAAGTATGTTACTATGGTACTTGCTTCCACAGGGAATTCAAAATATCTTATAAAATAATAGGATGGTGAATTAAAAAAAGATGCAGAAGTCAAGCTGAGCATGATTTCTTCAGGAGCCTTTTAATAACTATATAAAGCCAGAGATTCTCAAAGAATGGATATTTTCCTAATGGGTGATAAAAATTAATAATAGCAGCTAATGCATACTGAGTACTTGCTACGTGCCAGTTACTGTACTGTTTTCATGTTCTTTTAATCTTCATACTAACCTGTCAAGTGTTAGTATACAATTACTAGTCCCATTTCGCAGAAGAGAAAACAGAGGCTCAGAATGCCCAAGATTGACAGATTGAAAGTGACAGAGATCAACCCCAGGTTTATTTGATGCCAAACCATACCTGTGGTTTATCATAAGCCTATCATTTACATTTATCCTGTAGTTCTTGTTATTCAAAGATTGAAGTCACATCTCTCCTGGTTAAGCAAACTGAAGTAATAATCTGATTTGGGTGAAATTCCTTTTATAATGTTAATTAACTCCAAGAGAAATTGTTTTATGGAAGTTTCCAGGCATTCCCTTAACACTGCCCTTTGTATAGTGTTAGTATAGCTAGACCTACTTCCCTGTACATTTTCTGTATTAAAAATTTAATAAGGCTGTCAAAACCTATCAAACTATACACCAAGAATGCCAGCACTTTAGCATATGTAAATCAGACCTCAAAAAAATTGTTTCAAAAATAGAGATTCTAGAACATTCAATGGAAGGTGCCCCCAATATGTTCTTGGCTTCACCAATTTATGTCAAATTGTTATTAAGTCAAACTATGTGAAATTGCTATTTGTACATGTCATTTCCATACAGATGAATTTTTTAAGGTTTAAATACTGTTAACATCCTTGTGCAATGTAATCTGCAGCTACTCTCACTGGTTGTCTTAATCATCCTTTCATTTATTTATTCTTTATTTTTCTATGCTAGGGATTGAACCCAGAGTCTTAGGCATGCTAGCCAAGTGTTATAACACTGAGCTACATCTCCAGCCTCATGCATTTTGATTGGGGTAAAATTTTTCTTTGCCAGCAAATGTACTAAGTGAATGAAATTTCTTTCATTGTCTTCCTTTCTTTCCTCCTCTCTTGGTTCATTCTTTCTTTCTTTTCTTTTTCTTTTTTTCTTTTTCCTAGTCTCTTGGCTGAACTACATGTCCCATCCTCCCTTGAGTTGCAGTGTACCTTTGCAACTGATTTCTGCCCAACAGAATGTGTGCCAAAGTGATGTGGACTTTTTTAGGCCTGGTGGTTTTTTAGGCTAGGCCCCCAAAACCACCTACAGACTATGCACCACCTTTTATCTCATCCCTGTCTAGAAGCACAGTACTGTGGGGTCTTTGGTCAAGGCATAATACAGAAAACACCTGGATCTCTAAATCAGAGTGTAAAAAACCACCTGCCAGGCCAGCACCATTAGAGGAGCAAGAACTAAACTTCTGTTGTGCTAAGCCAGTGAAATATGGGGACTTACTATCAAAACCAATGTTACTTTTACCAATATCCTTTCTTTCTTTATCTTCCTTTCTTTCTTTCAGTAATATTTATTGCAAGTTTTCTATATCCCTTGGAGACCAGTCCAGTTTTTCAAAGTTAAGCAAATGGCTCTTAAAAGAAGTGATATGAAACTATATTCAGTGTCACTACAGCAAATAAACTCACCATTTATAGATGAAATATGTTATCTGCTGTCCATCATCCATTCATCCTCTTCCTGGAAACAATTTCCCATGTTTCCTTTGGGAAACCACCCCTCCTCCACACCCAGCCACATGATGAAGGTGAGGTTGAAACCACCAAAAATCTGTGTGGCCTGATTGACTTAGGCCAACTGGTGCACACTCCTTGACCCTTCGGCTATTGTAATCGGCCAGTGACATAGAGCAATGATGCATCTTTGATTCCTTCTGGCAAAGAAAAGAGTTCTCTTCCTCTGTACAAGCTAGTGAAGAAGACCCTCTCTCAGCCCAGAAAGTGCATACAGTGATGTGACAGCCTGGAACTCTGCACTCATCTTGCTGCTGCTGCTGTAAAGTAGCTGGCCAACTAGGACTGCTGTATGAAGCCTGTAGATGAAGATGTGGCTCCATTGGGGAAAAATCTGAGGAATTGGGATAAATGGTCTGGGAAAACTTGCTTCACTATTGGGGTGAACACTAACCTGACTTCTCGTCTTCTGCAACTCCCAGCTTTCTGGGGCTATCACTCTCTTACTGCCAAACCAATTTGAGTTTTTAGTCTTACATTATGCAACTTTACCATTCTTTCTTTCTGAATTTTACTGAGTAAAGAAAGATACCAATGTGTATGTACCAAGGAAAGCTCAACATCAAAAACTCAATACTAAAACGTGCATATTATTTTCTGTCCTATGAAGACCTTTTTTCTTCCTTTCACAATTATGAAAGCCTCCAAACTGAGCCTAACCATAGTAATAAAGCATTCCTGTGTTGATAATTGAGCCTCAGCATTCAGGAAGAATTCAAGCTGATTGCCAAAGAAACCCATCAAATAATTCACATGCACTGTAGGCACTGTACGCCCTATATTGATACATGCTCGTTAGAGTTATAATCACTGTATGCATACATCCTGTCTGTAAGAGTTACATAGGAAACAATAGGTAGCCCCAGCTCAGGTGATGCTATAACTCTCAGACCTTTCACCACCTGCTCTTGGATCTTGGCTGAGTCATAGCTCACTCTCCTGTGATTCTGGTCTCTACAGCCACTCATTGATTCATTCACTAGTTCTAAAATTGGTTGGATAAAGATTGGTGACTCAGAAAAAGTAGAAAATTGCTTGCAAAAGGAAAATGCGGTGCTGAGCATGCTATTGAGTCTGCAGCTATTTTCTTTTGTCATCATTCAATCCTTCCTCATCTTTACTGCCTATATAAGTCAATACTTTTTTGGTGACAAGTGACAAACCTGACCGATAATGGCTTAAAAAGAGGGAGAGAATTTATTGTCTCCTGTGACTGAAACATCCTGGGGTAGGTCAAGCTTCAAATGCGATTGTGCCTAGGGACTTATACTGTACCTGCAGATCTTAGTCTACCTTTTGGCTTTACTTTATCCTGTGGCCATTCTTAGGCATGGTCTCCTAGTGTGGTGGCCCTCAGCACTTGAAAATTCAGCAGAAAAGAGCCTTCTCCAAAAACACTGCTTGGCTCACCATTTCTAAGCCAATTGCTTTGCTTGTGGAGATGCAATGTGCTGATAAGCCTGGCTTACATTCTTATATATCCTCTAGAGCATACACTGAAGAGGAGGAGGTTTCCCTCAGAAAGGAAAAGGATACTGGATGCTTGTATCAGTCAGAGCAACTAATATTTGCTGCTATAATAAGCAATCCCAAATATCCATGGCTTAACAAAAAGTTTCAATCTTTACTAATGCAAAGTCAAATGCAGAGATGTTCTGATTGGGCGGCTCCTTTGGAAGCTCTCCACCAGCACTGACTCAGGAATCCAGGCCTCTGCCACCATGGGAATACTGCTGTCCACATCACATAACTCCATGGTTGTGGTGCAAGGCGCAAAGTGAGCTGGGTGAGGTATAACTGCACTCAGCTGTCTTGGCTTCAAAATAATATATCAATCTGTTCTTGCATTCATTGATGAGAACTTAGTCACATGGCCCAGTACAGATGTAAGGGGGCTGGGAAATACAGCTTAGCTGTGTGCCTAGGAAGAGGAAACAGATCTGTGGCCTCCTGGCCAATTTCTGTTATGAGCAAACCCAGTTCATATCTAATACACAGCCAGAACTGCTCAAAGACTCTATTGTGGTCAGAAACACATTGAGTTGGCGCCAGCAGGGTCCTGAGAGATGATCTGGTTCCACCCTCTACTTTGGTGGGTAGAAAAGTGGAAAAGGAAGGGCCTTTCACAGATCACTTGTCTCTGATACAGCACATCATGAATTTTACTAAATATTTTAAAAAGGAATAAAGAAGCGGTCCTCTACTCCCTGATGCCAGAAACCCCTTCCTGCTCTACGACCACTGTACCCACAAACTTTCCCAAGCTTAGTCAAATCACACACAGAATAGTAGAAATGTGGTGGGTTTTATAACCAGGTGGTCTTGAGTTCAAATGCCAGTTTCATCTCTTTCTAGATTGGGTAAGCAGTTTAGCTCTCTGAGCTCTAGATTCCTCATCTGCCTAGTTCAAATAGTCAACAAGAATTAGATTCTTCCTCTCTTTTCTTTATTTTCTACTGCAATATCAGTGATACCTAGCATTTTCCTAGACTGATTAACCTTCTGAGGGTTCCAAGAATATATCTTCCCAATTTTTGTGGCTAAGGCACTGAAACCAAATACACTTCCACAGCAATCTGTACAAGCTCTGAGGGTGATAAATAGTGCTTTTTTGTAGAGGTGAATTAACCTTCATATAGTAAACATCTTTCTCTCAGAACACTTTGCTTGTTCAATCATCATGGCTCCTGCTAATGCTTGGTGAGCTAAGCTAAAAATGGGGTCCTTTCTAGGTCTCTCATGAGGACAAGCATCTCTCCCTAGGCAGAAGTGGCTCTGGTTTTGGAGGAGACTGAATTCTAGGTCCTTTGAAAGCCCATGCGTGGTAGATACCACAGGGTGTCAAACCTCCACTTGGCATCTGAACAAGAGCCTAACCCACACTCCTTGAGCCATACATACCATACCTAAGCAGCATAATTCACAATAGACAAATTATGGAACCAGCCTAGGTGTCCATCAACATATGAATGGATTACAAAACTAGACACAATGGAGTTTTGTTCAGTTATAAGAACAAAATTATGTTATTTGCAGCAAAATGGATGGAACTAGAGAATATTATGTTAAGCGAGATCAGCCAGTCTCAGAAGGCAAACAGTTGTATGTTTTCTTTCATACTTAGAAGCCAGTAAGAAATTGGGTAACAAAAGGTACCTCAGATAAAGGAGTAGAGACTCCAGTGGAGCCATGGTGGAGGTTTAGGGGAAAGAGGAAAGGGGAAGGAGACATGATGAAGGCAACAGGTCAAATAATGCTATGTAGATGAACAAAATTATCAATACCAATCTTAATGACATATACAGGGAAGGGAAGGGAATGGGGTGGGATCTGGAGGGAAACATACCAAGAGTTGTATGCATGTACATTCCTATCACAATATACCTTCTTATGATGCATAATTACAATGCACCAATAAAGGTATATTTTTTAAAAAGCATTAAGCAAAATGTCTGAC